>CM059874.1:6322643-6392062 GCA_030490815.1 Acer saccharum | reverse complement strand
AATAGCTCGATCACCACAACTTTCCTGATATGCTCTGAACTCTCTAGAGTGAAAACCACTACTAAAAGCTCCTTTTCTATAGTCGTAATTCAATTGAGCGTCATTTAAGGTTCTATAAGCATAGTGGATCGCGTGGTGAACCTTATCAACCCGCTGCCCCAAACCACTCCAACCACATAGTTTGAAGCATCACAAATCAACTTAAAGGGCAAACTCCAATTGGTGGAATAATGATAGGAGCGTTGTTAATGCTTCCTTGGGTGTGTTAAAGGCTTTCATAACTCTCACTAAGACCAAAATTTGTATCTTTCTCTGAAAAGTTCACCAAGGCCTTGTTATCTTGAAATATCCCTTTATAAATCTCTTGTAAAACCATATGTGCCCCGGAAATGAACGAACGTCCTTGACTGACTTGGGTGGCTACAAGACTTCAATCAACTCAAACATTTGCATTGCAACTTTAATGTCCCTTAAGAAATGACATGCTCGGCACTATCCCTTGCAAAACCATGAAGTGACACTTCTCCGTTCTCAATTAAACACTAAGTTGTTCTCTTGACACCCCTTAAGGACTAGGAGAGGTTGTTAGGGATATTCAAAAAGATCTCTAAATACTGAGAAGTCGTTCATAACACCCAATTACTTCTCCACTATGTCTGAGAGAATCAATATCAGCATAGCTGAAATGAGGCAAGTGTAATGCAAAGTCCGAACTGGACAGATAAAGTGGTATTCCTCCTGATCTTCTGGTGCTATGGTTATCTGGTATATCATGAATATCGTCAAGGAGCATAGTGACTATGCCCCACCAAGCGTTCTAGCTTTCTAATCAATGAATACTAGAGAAAGGTCCTTCAGGTGGTGAATTACTTCCTGTAGTTTATACACACTTTCTATCCCGTCTAAAACCTCTGCGGAATCACTCATTCTGAGCTACTATTATTCTTTGACTTCTTAGGAATATCATGAATCAGACTAACCCACTACTGTCTGATATGGGAAAGAGAATCCCTACCTCTAGAAGCTTAGAACCTCCTTCTTCATAACATCTTTCTTTGTCGGATTCAACCTCATTTGAGCTCTCTTTTCGGTTTAGCTTCTCTTCAAGAAAAATATTGTGCATGCGATTGTCGAGCTGATTCCTCTAATGTCTTCGATCGACCACCCAATTGTTGACTTGTACTTATGTAGAACCTCTATAAGGCTTTCTTCATAATCACCCTATAATTCTAAAGCTATTATCACTGGATATGTCTCATCATCACCTAAGTAAGCATACTTCAATGTGCTTGGAAGCTATTTGGGCTCCAATTTGAGCTTTAATGATGTTTAGCTATTTGTGTCAGGATTCACCCTAACAGAAAATTAAGATTTAAGGGACCAGGATAGTTAATTGATTCTGGAGATTTGTGGCCTGATGAGTAGTCATTAGAAATGAAATATTATTGTGAGGGGTCTAAATAGAAAAGAGATTATTGTATGATTTTTATAACTTTTTTCTTTTCTTTTTTTTTTTTTCAATCCAAAAAAAGAAGAAGAAAGCTTTTAATAATAATAATAATAATAAAAAGAAAAGAAAAGCAAAGCAGAGGGGCACATAAATCTAATAAGACAGACAGACCTCAACAGAAGGTAAAGAAACATGAACCTAGTTAATCAGATCAGCAGAATCATTCTCTTTTGCCTCAACTTGTGCGGCCTAATTAGCGACGAGGCTTAATTATACTTGAACTGCAAAATCCAGGAGAATCTTTGCCTCAGCTATAGGGAGACGCTTAGAACTTCCTTTACTATATAAAGTCTTAAAAGTTAGCAACTTATAACAATGCAGATTGTTGGTTTTCGATAAAATAAATCAAAGTGCTTTTGGATTCATACCGTTCACAATCTTAAATCCGAAAAATCACAGGAGAAGCAGTATTCAAACCTTTCGGGTTGTATCACTAGCAGTCGGAGGATAATCATCAAATGGAAAATCCCCTCAAATCACAATGCAAGAAGCCAAGCTGTTCTAATACCTAAAGAAAGAAAAATTTCATATGAATTTTTCTCCACTACCTCTGCCCCTGATTCTTCTCTGTATTTTCTAATCTGTGTAGCTGTGCTATGGTTTCTATAAGAAACACACATGCCGTATTGCACACATAGCAGTAGAGCACACCCATTGATTGTCTCTATATGTTTCTCATACACAAATAACAATATTACACAAATCTGTATATGTGTGTTTTCTAGGCATTCTACTTACTGCCATCGGCTCTAAAAAGCACAAAGGCAATCTGTTATCGTTTCAAATTGAAATTTGAAACAAGCCACTCTTGGGTGCCCAATGCCAACAGATATAGAATAGTATCATATATGATTATAAATTATAATGTTTCTTAAAGGACAAGAGGAAAGATCTTATTCTGCAAATTATTGTTAGAACTACAACTTTGATAGGCTGCAACATGAAATAAAATTGAAAACAAAACACAAAATTGATCACATATTAGTTAACAGTGGATGGACATCTACCGATTTAGAAACAATTTCAAAAGTAGAACTTGTTGAAGTAGAAACGACATCCCAAGGCTCAATTGACTCGGTTCTCACGTACTCAACCTCTTCATAGTTTTGCTGGACATTACTCTCTTTTGTGATGCTTGAATTCCCTCCAACACCATTGCAACTTCCTTCATTGTTGGCCTTTTCTTCCCATTCAGGTTTAAGCATCTTTTTGCCAGGTTAGCAACTGTTATGATCTCTTCTTTCTTACTCACTTTTATTACGTCTGGATCAAGAATATCAAACAAATTATTCTCCACCATTGAAACAATGAAATGTGTTGCCAAACTTTTATTGTCTTGTGACCTTGTTGAAGATATTGCTTTTTGCCCAGTTAAAAGCTCAACAAGAACGACTCCAAAGCTATATACATCGCTTTTATCGGTAAATTGACTTGATTGGAAATACTCTGGGTCCAAATATCCAAAGGTTCCTTGTACTTTTGTGGTCACGTGAGTTTGATCAATAGCAATTGATCTTGAAGTCCCGAAATCTGCTATTTTTGCTCTATACTTATCATCTAAGAGTATATTTGCAGACTTGATGTCTCGATGATAAATGGGAAAGGAAGCTGCCGAGTGTAGGTAACAGAGAGCTCCTGCAACTTCGATAGCAATCCGTAAGCGCATATCCCACGTGAGTGGAAACTCTTCAGCTTGATTATGAAGATAGTGGAGAAGGGTTCCATTAGGGATGAATTCATAGACTAGTAAAGGAACCTCAGTTTCCAAACAACACCCTAACAATTTAACCACATTTCTGTGATTAATTTGAGAAAGAATGGCAACCTCATTTATGAATTCTTCAATCTTCCATTCATCAACAGCTTTTGACTTCTTTACGGCAACAATTTTTCCATCTGTCAACATTCCTTTGTAAACAGTACCCTGGCCGCCTTGACCAAGTATTCTATCCGTATTAAAATGATCGGTAGCCTTATCTAACTCCTTTGAGGTGAACAATTTGCTTCTATCAACACTTCCATCTAACGAAGTTAGTTGTTGTTGTAAAAGCAAACCACCATTCCGCTTGAAGTTCACCTCTTTGAGCTTGATATTCTTTCTTCTCTTTACTATGATATACAGCCACCACGCCCCAATAAGCAGAAACAATCCTCCAAAGCCTATGCCTATGCCTGCAAAAGTCCACAAGTAAATTCACCTTCATCTCTATTGATAAATTATGCTTTACGTCAAAGGCAAAATAAAATAAAATATATATATACCTAACATAACCATGGTAATCTTCGATTTTATGGGTGGGTATATTTTGTTCGGGTAGCACTTGAACCACCCATCAGTGTTTATGCAAAACGTATCTGAGACAGCTGAGTCACAAAACTTGTAATAATTTTTAGTTTCACAATTTGCAGCATCTGATGAGTAGCAAATCCTTCTAGATTCAATTACTTTGCATTCATCAAAATCTGTTAGGACAAAACACAAGTCGAATTGGCATGTAACATATAATGTTAACAAATATATATATATATATAAAAGTGAATGAAGAAGTAGATCTAAATCCTAAACTAGTCTAATCACTTTAGAAGGTATAGGACTGAGCTAATGTAGTGCGTAATCATACTATTGACATTTTGACTAGTATGAGTTTTTTCTCAAGAAAAGAGAAAGAAATTGAAATAGTAACATTAATAAATTAGAAGTGATAAAAATAAGTTTAGAAATTAATTAATAGGTCAGGGAGATTCCAAAAACCACTTGTGTTAGATACTTTTAAATACCAATTACTCCGTCAAGTAAGCAAATATGCATTTTTCTACTCCAACATTATCTACTATTAAAATTGAACAAATAAAATATGAGAATATAAAATATAAAAAATTTGTTTAACCATATACAAATGTTTAATTATTAATAACCATATTTAAAAATTTATTTTTCGTCCATAATCAAAATAACGAAATTATCTCTACAACTTCATTTTATTTTATTTCCTTTTTTTTTTTTTGTTGCCAAAAACATTAAACTAAGAGAAAAAAATGTGAAACATTGAAGAACAATGTAAAACCTTAGAGAAAAACGTGAAACTTGAGAGAAAAACATGGACAAAAATGTAAAACCTGGGAGAAAAACATAAAACGTTAGGAAAAAAAACGTAAGCCCTTGTTTTTATTTTTAAGACACAATTACCGAAACCATTCCAAAAACCTTGTTTTATTACGCTAATTTCACGCATAGGGTCGAAGGGTCACCCCGGGCACGCCGTGTCTAGGTAGCGCTTTTCTGGGCGGGCACGCCAAGTCAGCTTTGTCTCCGGTGAAGTTGCGGCCAGTGTGAGATGAGAGAGAGTCGAGAGGGAGAAGAGGAGAGATAAAAGAGGGTTTGTGGAGGGTTTTTATATCGGGGTATTTTGATAATTGCCAAATAATGTGGTTATAAATAGTTAAATTTTAGTACCCGTTAAAAACAAACCCCTAATTTTCTACAAGCTAGTTTGGTTCTTTTCCCTTATTATTTGGCAAGTGAGTTTAATTTCAGTCTTCATAAATAATAATCTTTCTGTATCAACAATTCATATCTCATGTTTTTCTTTTACTGTACATACAAAAATTCCCAGCTAATCTAAACTTTTGGGTACTTATACGGTCCTTGATATAAAGATTCATGACAAGAGGAGAGGGAAAATCATGCTTATGGGCACTTGAGAAAATATGAGAACATAAAATATTAGAATAATATTGGAAGAAGTTTACCTTGACATCCTTGGAGAAGATAAGGATTTCCTTCATAACCCTGTAAGCATATACATCGACGAACTGGAACCTGAGCACTATAAGACATGTCCTTTGTGAAGTTAGCATTAGTGGAGGTGTTAGTAAAGGTAGAATTGGCAAAAATTTGATTACAATCAGAGGTTATATTATGTCTCTTCGATGAATTCCTCTCAATTAGATCAAATGAAGATTCAAGTATGCCCCAATCCAACAACACAGGAACATAATTACGATCTTTAACTTTTTCCGGACTATCTATGTTTTGTTCGAACCATTCTTGGTCTACCAGAAAGGCAGACTTGCATTTGTTCTGCACCTGAATATTTTCATAGTAATTTAAGGTACTTAATGTTACATTAAGTTGCTGGAGATTGAGAGAGGAAGGGATTCTGGTCTGGCAACATTTGATGCCAATGCAACTCATTGTTTCTGCTGAAATATTGCTTTTGTCACAGAAAGACATGCAGCCGCTGATAATCGAAATATTAGAGCGCAAATAGGCAAAGGTGTCGCAGCCTACGCCGGTGAATCTGTTCGCATCAGAGAAGAAGAAAGGGCTACTTTCCAAGTTAATAGTTTCATTCCTTACAGTAAGATCGTCACAGGAATGCAATACTGGATGATTTACTAGCATCGTGCTTGCTTCTAATGAAATTGAAATATCCAGGACTTCGAGGTTGATGCTCTTCAGGAATGGCGTACTAGAGTCGCAAGTTACTTCATACCAATCATCAAGATAACAACCAGCTCCGATTCCAAATGGGAATGGAATGGAAACGTTTCCGCAAAGTGTACGACAACCAGGCTTCGCTATTGCCGATGATTCTACCAAGGCGTTTATTGGCCATGATAGCAGGATCATCAACTGAAACAGCAATGGTGGAATCATTCTTCAATCTCTCAGATGTGTTTAATGTGAATGTTGAGTATAAGTAAGCTTAGTGGTACTTTCTTTGAATTTAAGGAAAAATAAAGATGACTTTTCTTCCAACTTCACAGATACGTAATACTAGCAAACAAATTTGAAATCAAGTTAGATGTGAGAGAAACCCACCACGAAGATTCGCTTTTCATTGTCCAAAATTAAAAATATTTCTACAAGACATTAATATATTAATTAAATATATTTTAATAAAAGTATATAAGCACTTTTAAGTTTTAAGTCAATGCCAGTCAATCAATATAGAGTTCGACTAAGCAACCTTGTGATCTTAAGACCGAAGAAAAATCAAAGTCTTGCCAAATTGTGGAGTGTGGACCACGTACAAATTGAAAAACAAGACAGCACAAAGAAAGGATGTTTTTGCGGGTTAGAATTCCCAAGAGATGCTTCAGTCTCGATAAACTATTTAAATTTAAATAGTACCGATAGATAAAAATCTCTTTCTTTTATTATGTTTTTGCCATTTTTAGTTTTTTTTTTTTTTTTTTTCAAAAACCTCCATGGCTCCATACAAAGACCTTCAATGAAGGTCAAAGACCTCCATTCCGTTGCAGGTATGTAGTTCTCCAATGTAGTTCAAAATCGACTTCTATTAGAGTTTGCTGAAGAAGATGAACAAAAAAAAAAAAAAAAAAAAATGGGAAAATTTTATTTTTTGTGCAATAAGTCTCGAAAATTGTAAAAATATCAAATAAGTTTGGAAATACAAAATAGTTCTCGGAAATACCAAACTAAGTCTCAGGAAAAAAAAAAAAAAAGCGAGACTTATTTTTTTGAGCTAGTGTGTTTTAAGGGTACTTTTATCGGAACAATACTTTAAATGCTATTAAAATTTAAGTTATTAAATTGGTGGTAATCTTTAAAGTAAGGGAGTAAAGAGTGCTAGAAATTTTTTGAACCGTTTAAAAGAATGAACTCATAGGCACTAAGCTTTTCTATTAAATTATCGACTATGTATTTGTGTAGAAAATCTTAAAAAATAAATAATAATAATATAAACATCATTGGATTCTAAGTGTGTGGCAAATATTCCAGCAGCCAAATTGGACTAATTTATTTATTCATTTATTCTTTGTTGCTAAAATTGGATTGACCTAAAAAGAAAAAGCATCACAAATGATCATATACTAAAAACCCATAGGTAATATCCATGATACATCTATTTAAATGAGAAAAGAAAATAATAAACATTAACAAAGACCAAAAAAGCACAAAATCCAAGGGGAAACAACCCCAACCAAAACGGTGACACACAGACCACACCAAACAGAAACTGAAAACATTAGAAAAACAAAATGACTCCCAACCCATACAATCATTGCCAAATGCCAACCAACAAAGAACACTTAGAATTATAAAGTATTAGGTTGACTTTACTATGGTAGTACCAATATTATCCTCAAAAAAAAAAAAAAAAAAAAAAAAAAAAAAAAAAAAAAAAAATGGTAGTACCAATATTAACAGTTCGGTGGACCTGAAAAATGAAAAATAAACATATTATAGTATAATTATTAGGCTAATTGGCAAGAATACCCTCTGAACTATACCCGAATTGACAATGTACCCCCCTATACTTTTTTTTTGACAGTAAACCCCCTGAACTATCATAAATTTGCAATAGCCAACGGAACCCTAATTCCGTCTAGGGAAAATTACACTAAGTTCCCCTGATTATTTATATAATTGCATTAAACCTGAAAAATATAATAATATGACACGAATACCCCTCAAACCAATTTTTTTTTAAAAATAAATTTAAAATTGAAATAATGGTTAAATAATAATAAAATTTAGAATTTTATTATAAAGACAATTAAATAAATATAGAAATGAAAAAATTAAATTGATTTAACAATTATTTAAATTATCTTTTTTTTTAAATATCCCTAAATATAAAACCCAGATAAATATTTAAATTATTTAAGAAAAATAAAAATAATGGTTAAATAATAATACAATTCCCTTTCAAAAAATAATAATAATACAATTATGATTTTTTTTATAAAGAAAATAAAATCTTTAAAAAAATTAAAACATCTTTAAAATTTCTACCATCCATCTCAGAGATGGACGGTGGAGAAATATTTATTAAAATAAATTCAAATAAAAAAAGCATTTTTTAAATAGACTGATTGATCTCAATTACAAAATAATAATAATAATAATAATAATAATAAGCTTCCCCATTAATGAAGATATGAAGATCCATTAATGTTCTTTTTTTTTTTTAATTTGATTTTGTTTATTGGTTTGTGAATTGTGTTTTTTAAATTAATTTTTTAACTTAATGAACATAGAGAAGAGAAATCCTTAAAATAAAAAATTTCAAATAAATATTTTTAAATGAACATCGATCCATCTAATTAAATGAACATCTGTTTCTCCATCCAATCCTTAAAAATTTCCCTTCTCTAAAGAAATAAAAATATTTAAATTTGCAACACCTAGAAACCAAAAATTAAAAAATTTAATTTTTAATTCTTCTATATGTGTTTTTAATTGGATCGATGTTCAATTTTTTAAAATTTGTATTTGTATTATTATTATTATTATTTTGTAATTCAGATAAATCAATCTATTTTAAAAAAAAGAGAGATAAATCAATCTATTTAAAAGAAAAATCTTTTTTTTTTAGAATTTGTTTTAATAAATATTTCTCTACCATCCATCTATGAGATGAATGGTAGAGATTTTAAAGATGTTTTAATTTTTTAAAGATTTTATTTTATTTATAAAAAAAAATCATAATTGTATTTTTATTATTTTTTGAAAGGGAATTGTATTATTATTTAACCATTATTTTTATTTTTCTTAAATAATTTAAATATTTATCTGGGTTTTATATTTAGGGATATTTAAATAAAAAGATAATTTAAATAATTGTTATATCAATTTAATTTTTCCATTTCTCTATTTATTTAATTGCCTTTATAATAAAATTCAGAATTTAATTATTATTTAACCATTATTTCAATTTTAAATTTAATTTCAAAAAAAAAAAAAAAATTGGTCAGAGGGGTATTCGTGTCATATTATTATATTTTTCCGGTTTAATGCAATTTTATAAATAATTAGGGGACCTTAGTGTAATTTCCCCTTGACGGAATTAGGGTTCCGTTGGCTATTGCAAATTTATGATAGTTCAACGGGTTTACTGCCGAAAAAAAAAGTATAGGGGGTACATTGTCAATTCGGGTATAGATCAGGGGGTATTCTTGCCAATTAGCCTAATTATTAAATTAAAGTGCATGACAGAACGTTTGGTTTCATAGATTCCACCCAACCTCTCTACTTATGTAATTTGTTTAGTATATTCAAGTTGAGGGGTAAGATTCACTACGTCCCTCTATTTAAATGTATCTTTACTTTTCAACTATTGAAATTTTTTATAAAAAAATTGTAGTTTTCTTCTAGCCAACCACAATAAAAAAATCCTGGGTATATATTATTATAATATATATATATATATATATATATATATATACATATATAGTCTTTCTGCTGTCAGTTTATTCTTATATATATATATATATATATATATACAGTCTTTTTACTGTCAGTTTGTCCTGATATAAAATATATCAGGACGAACAATGTAGACCATAGATTATGGAGAAGTTTTGACAAGTGAATATACTTTGAGTCAAAGTATGTAAATCTAATGGTTTACATTCTTCGTCCTGATATATCTTACATCAGGATAAACTGACAACATAAAAACTATATATATATATATATATATATATATAGTCTTTCTATTATCAGTTCAAACTGGTATAAAATATATCAGTTACTTGTATATGAATTATTGGATTTAAAAGATGTTTTGATAAATATATACAGCCAAGTCAAAACATTTCAATCGATCAAAGCATTTCCCCCCTATTTCGACTTCTTTTAAATTAGTAAAATCACTAATAATATAAATCTCTTATATAATTATCGATGCATATAACATAACATGATTTGAATAGTCAAATATATATATATATATATATATCTATTGTCAGTTCAAACTGATATAAATATATCAGTTCCTTACATGTGGGTCATTGGATTTAAAAGATGCTTTGACAAGTGTATATAGCCAAGTCAAAGTATTTAAATCAAATGACCCATATACAAGGAATTGATATATTTTATATCAGTTCGAACTGACAATAGAAAAACTATATATATATATATATATATATGTGTGTGTGTGTGTGTATTTGACTATTCAAATCATGTTATGTTATATGCATCGATAATTATATAAGAGATTTATATAACATTAGTGATTTTACTGATTTAAAAGAAGTCGAAATTGGGGGAAATAACACTTTTTTTTTTTTTTTTTTTTTTTTTTACTGACTTTTAAGAGTAATATTAGTTTAATAAGTTAATTTTAAATGACACCAATAGACAAAAATACCCTCTCATCTCCTTCTTTTATTACGTTTTTACCATTTTATGTTTTTTTTTTTTCAAAAACCTCTACTGATGGAGGACCTATGGATGACCAATGGAGGTCCTCCATCAATGGAGATTGAACAGACTTCCAATGGAGGTTTGACCTCCATTGAAGGTCTGTTTGACCTTCATTGGAGGTCTGTAATTCTCCAATGGAGGTCGAAATCAACCTCCATACGACCTCCATTGGAGGTCGATGAAGAAGAAGAACAAAAAAAAATTGATTTTTTTTTCATTTTTTTTTTTCATTTTTGCCCAATAAGTCTCGGAAATTATAAAAATGTCAAATACGACTTCTTGAAAATGACAAAATATGTCTCGGAAATACACAACAAGTCTCGGAAACACTAAATAAGTCTCGGATAAGAAAAAACGAGACTTATTTTTGTGAGTGTGTATTAAGGTATTTTTATCGGAACAACACTTTATATTCTATTAAAACTTAAGTTATTAAATTGGTGCTTGTGCTAGTCTTAAAAATTAGGGAGTAAAGAGTGCTAATTTTTTTTTTAAACCGTTTAAGACAATGTACTTGTAGGCATCAAGCTTTTCTATCAAATTATCGGATATATATTTGTGTAGAAAATATTAAATAATAATAATGATAATAATAATATAAACATTGTAGGTGGGCCATTTTTGGCTACCACAAACATCATTGGATTCTAATTGTTTGGAAAATATTCCAGCAGCCAAACTGGACCGGTTTATAGACACAATTAAAAGCTTGTCTAGAAGTCTTTGTATAAACTCAATTGACATTATTCTGGCACCAAGCTTTTCTATCAAATTATCGGATATATATTTATGTAGAAAATAATTGTGTAGAAAATATTCCAGCAGCAAAACTGGACCAATTTATAGACACAATTAAAAGCGTGTCTAAAAGTCATTGTATAAACTCAATTGACATTATTCTTGGACCACAAATTTTTATCATTGCATGCAGAGACGCAGTTATTGTATAATAATATATTTTTTTTTTCTTTCCAAAAAGCTGACCCAACTCTCATGTTCGTACTGTCACGTCCCGCAAATTCCAAAATTCGAATTCTGACCAAGGAGCATTACGAAGCCAACATGTCCACAACAAGGCAAAGCTCCTGGAAGGCTCTAGAGATTTCCACACACAAAGGGAAGTCTCTAGTTGGTGGAAGATTCTAGAGATCTCCGGAGAAGCCTAGCAATGGATGCTTCCGGATGTCTCTAGCCACAAAGCTTTCTAGATCATTCTTGCACTTTCTTGTAGGAAGGATCTAGACATGTACATATCTAGATACATGTAGGAATGTTCTAGATTAATGTAGTCACTTGTATAGAATTCTTGAGGCATGTACATATGTGTAGAGAATTCTAGGTCTTTGTAGATATTTCCAGAGGCGAAACCTCCACCGTTGGATCAAAGCGATCCTAGCTATTCATTGAGGAGGTGGCCATCTATAAATAGCCAACCCCTTCCATTTTGTAAGGCATCCAAGCCAATCCAAGCCTATCCAAGCAAATTGTACTCAAAGCCTTGTAAAGTTTTCTTGTTAAGCAATACAAGTTTCTTTACAATCCAACCAAGCTCTTCCAACCATTCCTCTAGTCTCTCTTTTGTGTGTGAGAGTGACAAGCCAAGCATTTTAGGCTTACTTAGCAACCTTCACCCGGAAGTTGCCTAAGTGCCGCACAGGATTTCCGCTGCCAAATTCTAAGCCCGTGACAGTACGCTCCTGACAACAACCATAAGTAAAGTGGTTAGACCCATCCCCTTCTATTTTTTGATAAGAATTTGAGCCTCACTTTTGACCATCAATTCGTAAAATGTGGGGGAGACCTCTCCTATATAGTGGAAATTTTATTTCGAATCCTGAGTTTGCAACGTTTGTTATTATCAAGCTTCAATAGACTCTTACCTGATTGTATTTAATTTCAAATAAAAAAAATACTTTTATTAAATGCTACACTATATTTTTTTTAATATCTATGTCTTTATCATACAAAATAATTACAAAAGATTACTAGAATAAGTTTACATTGCCAAGTAATAAAAATTAATATTTTTTTTAATAAAATATTAATTCCAAAAAAAAAAAAAAAAAAAAGATTAGTAGCATATATACGATATATATAAATATTTATGCATTATTTAACAAAGTTAAACTTCTAGCCAAATGGTAAAGTTACTCCTCACAATCTTCATTGTATCAGGTTCAAGTCCCAACCCAAGTAAATAATGGTGAACCTTAATAAACATTGGTCCTATATGGTCAGAGGCCCGATGATGTTAGGGCCTAGTAGAGGGAGCCCAATGGGGGATCATTTATGCATTTATTTTTATTTTTTTCCATGGCTTAAGGCAATGTACAATGTGCGTTGGGATAAATGACTACAACAATATACGTCTTTTCTGCAACGCGCTTAGTACATTGTCATTGTTCTAAGACAATGTACAATGCACGTAGCGTTAAACATTTAATGCAACATCTATTGCGCGTTGCATTAAATGTCTATGACAACGTACGTCTCTTTCACAACGCATTTAGTATGTTGTTGTTGTTCTAAGACAACACACATTGCGCGTTGCGAAAAGTCTTTAGACTTTTGGCAATAGGTGTATCAACATCATACGGGCGTGCGTTGCGAAAACCATTCTCAACACATTTTGCGCGTTGCGAAATGCCACATTTCTTGTAGTGCATGGAGAGTTGAAACTACAACAATTTTTGACCATTTTTTAATACTATTACTGACAGTCATTTTCATTTTTTGCGATGGCCTAACCGTTGAAAAAAGTAGTATTTTCGATGACTCGTCGGTGAATATTTATTTTCGACGGCATTCGATGACTCTTTCCTATCAAAAAATCTTATTTTCAACGATAAATCATCTTTTTCGACGACATATAGACGTCGCTGAAGACCATTTTTTTTGTAGTGTTCTAGCATTACTGTTTAACATAAAGTAAGGAGTGTCTTGAAATCCATTGATTTTAATGAATTTTGATCTGGATTTTTTTTGTGGATTATAAGTTGAATGAAATCTACTTTAAACAAATTTGAAAATTTTCAAGAACTACAACTATTTTTTCCTGATTTTATTGAAAATCAAGCACCATATAATGAGACAAAAAATAGGAAAAATAAAAATTATAATTGTAGTGTGTGAAATTTTTTCAAAATTTATTTACAAGTTTATTTCATTGAACTTATCATCTACAAAAAAAAATCCATATCAAAATTCAATAAAATCGAAGGATTTCAAGACATTCCTTACTTTATGTTAAAATAAAGGTGAAAATACCTACAAGGTTATACTAAACTACCTAGAGAATTGGGAGGGGGTGGGGGGTGAATAGGTTGACACTCTAATTTCAAAACTGTTTCGAGACATTTGTCAAAACCTTGATGAACATAAAAATTAACCTTTAATATGATTGTTATGAGAAAACAATTAACACATGTATGCTCAATTCACTACCCTTAGTCTACAAAACAAATACCAAGAAACAATGTATCTCATATACAAATACATTCAATAAAGAGCAAATTCCACAAGTTGTACTTTGAATATTACAATGCAAGTTCACTAAGTAAAACTTTACAACTTGATATAGAATATCACAAGATATAATGTTTATAAGATACAAGAAACAAATGTTGATTCAACAAATAATGTGTGAATCTTTTTCTCTACAAAAAATTTGTTTACAAGGATGTGAGGAAATAAAGATCTTAAACAAGATATATTGATCATACATACAAATATAGAGAGATAGAGATATAGACATTTGACACATAGATTTTTACATGGTAAAACCCCCCGAAGAGGAAACATCCACGGGTTGAATCCACAACCATTAGCAAACCGTAATCCACTATGACGAAAATGAGATACACACTCAAAGACATGACCAATCCCATGATACACTCTCCAAGCTATCAACCCCTATTATACCCTCGGGCCTAGTGAATCACTTTGCTTACTTTCTATCCAAGACATTTCACTCATGTCTCTAGAAAACAACTTCCTATCCAAGACGCTCACGTCTCTAGGAAGATTTCTTGCTTAGCTATCCGTATCACAAAGATCCTAGTTAAACTTCCCTAGCTCAACCATTCGGAGTATCACACTCCTAGCTAAGACTTCTTACTTAGTTATCCGGATCCCCTTGATCCTAACTATGACTTCTTGCTTGGTTATCCGGACCACTTGTCCTAATCAAGACTTCTTTGCTTGACTATCCGGAGCCTCACACTCTTAGCCAAGACTTAATGCTCAAGTTGAAGCTTCACTCACTCCAATATGAGACTTTTACCTTTTGCAAGGCAAATGATCTAAGTGATGCAAATGATGCAAACACATGCAACATAGAATATATGATCAATATATCCCATGGAAACTAGACTTAGTCATGTAAGCACATAAGTCAAAAATTGTCTAGTTATAAAATATGAATTGAAACCTAGAGCATGTGAAACACCTAACACATGTGATTCCTAGTTTCATTCACAAAGCTAACACTTGAATAAATCATATACATGAAGCACATATTCAAGATATTAGAAACATATACAAAAATGCTAGAATCACAAAATATGATCAATGAATATTCTAGCAAGTATTTAGAGCAAGGATATAATGAATAATCAATTAAATCTTAGTTACCTCTAAACACAAAATCAAATGTGCTAATCCTAGATTTATTCAAATAAAGGATCCAAGCACATGCTAAGGTTATTAATCATAAAATAAGTCAATCAAAACACAAATAACCCTAGAAATCAAGCTAATCACAATACAATACTCAAACATATGAAAAACTAGAATCCTAGAAAACTAGTTCACATTTAGTCTCTAATTAGACAAGATTAGCTTTGATATGAAGCTATCCTTTTCAGTAGCATTCATCATACATACACATACATATATAAGAAGAAAACCCAAGGTAATTGAAGGTTTAAAAAGATGAAAACACAAAGTTTAGTTAAATACCTAGGAATACCGTGCAGTTTTGGTTTTGAGTGTAGAACCACCACAAAGATCGATCCAGTGGCTGTAAACTATTTTGGAGAAGGTATGGGACTTGATTATGAAAATTTTCCAATTTGAATCACTCAATTCGGAGTTCGAATGAGAAAGTTATGGTGTTTGGAAGTTGGGAAAGTTGAAGAGAAAATTCTGCACTTCTCTTTCTAAAATTTTCTTCTACTAAATGAAATGGGAGGGAAATGAGAGAATTTAAATGAAAGAGAGGAGGGATTTCGGTGGCTAACCAGCAGCAGCCACATCACCCACCCTGTGAGAGGCGCGTGAGCCTCATGGGGCAGAGAGGGTGGCTGGCCCGTGACTCTCACGCGCTCCTCACGGGAAGCACCCACTACTACAAAAATGTTAAAAGACATCACTAGATTTCACTAAAAGAAATTGGTTTTTGGTAACCGATTTTAAAAAAGCTTTTAGACATCGGTTTTTATAAAAACCGATGTCTTAAAAATTATAGTTTCAAAAGACATCGGTTTTTAAGAAAACCGATATTAAAAAAATAAAACGTTTAGACATCGGTTTTTATAAAAACTGATGTCTTAAATTTTGCATTGAAAAGACAATGGTTTTTATAAAAACCGATATTAAAAACAAGCGTTTAGACATCGGTTTTTATAAAAACCGATGAGGATTCAAAAGCAAAATTCTGCAATGCAAATCTGACCTATGTCCACATTCAAGTGTGCATCTCTAAAAATACTCAACGTTATTTGCTCAAATTTTGACACAAGAAAGTAGACATGCAAACAAACACTTTTAAATCAGAAAATATTCCAAAAATCGATTTGGAAAAGTGTGAAAATGAGCGATGAAAACAGCTCACTCGTAGATTCGCGAATCACTTCTGACCTTTGGCTGAATAATTGATCATAACTTTCAAAATACCACCCGGAATTTTATGTTCTATATACCATTGGATTCGTATCGAAAAATTGAAGAATCCAACATGGATAAAAAATTTATTTTGTTGCCAAAAGATACAGTTTCAAGGAAAAAGTTTGCACAAAAATATCTCCAATCGCTTCAATTCTGACCTTTGACTGAATAATTGATCATAACTTTCAAAATACCGCCCGGAATTTTACGTTCTATATACCGTTGGATTCGTATCGAAAAATTAAAGAATACAACATGGATGAAAAAATTTATTTCGTTTCCAAAAGATACAGTTTTAAGGAAAAAGTTTGCACAAAAATATCTCCAATCGCTTCAATTCTGACCTTTGACTGAATAATTGATCATAATTTTCAAAATACCACCCGGAATTTTACGTTCTATAAACCGTTGGATTCGTATCAAAAACTTGAAGAATTCAACATGGATGAAAAAAATTATTTCATTGCCAAAAGATATAGTTTTAAGGAAAAAGTTTGCACAAAAATATCTCCAATCGCTTCAATTCTGACCTTTGATTGAATAATTGATCATAACTTTCAAAATACCCGCCCGGAATTTTACTTTCTATATACCGTTGGATTCGTATCAAAAAATAGAAGAATCCAACGTGGATGAAAAAATTTATTTCATTTCCAAAAGATACTGTTTTAAGGAAAAGGTTTGCACAAAAATATCTCCAATTGTTTCAATTCTGACCTTTGACTGAATAATTGATCATAACTTTCAAAATACCACCCGGAATTTTACGTTCTATATATCATTGGATTCGTATCGAAAAATTGAAGAATCAAAAATGGATGAAAAAATTTATTTCATTGCCAAAAGATATAGTTTTAAGGAAAAAGTTTGCATAAAAATATCTCCAATCGCTTCAATTCTAACCTTTGACTGAATTATTGATCATAACTTTCAAAATACCGCCCGGAATTTTACGTTCTATATACCATTGGATTCGTATCAAAAAAATCAAAGAATCCATCATGGACGAAAAAATTTATTTTCTTACCAAAAGATACGGTTTTAAGGAAAAATTTTACACAAAAATATCTCCAATCGCTTGACCGTACCTTTGAGTACTCATGAATAATTGATCATAACTTTCAAAATACTGCCCAGAATTTTACGTTTTTTATACAGTTGGATTCGTATTGAAAAATCAAAGAATCCAACATGGATGAAAAAATTTATTTCGTTGCCAAAAGATACAGTTTTAAGGAAAAAGTTTTCACAAAAATATCTCCAGCAAAACACGTACAAAACCACACAATAAAAAATGAAATGAAAAATAAACCCACCAATAAAATTTATTTAATATATATATGTTTGTAGTAGAAATTAGAATTTTGATTAGTTGAGTAAATTTAAATTTATCAAACAAGTTTTTTTTTAATTTTTTTTTTTCTAACAACTCATATAGGTTATATATAAATATTGTGCAATTGTTAACACATCCAATCTTGTAGTCAGTTGGTAAAGGCTTACCACTTTGACTTTGAGGTTGCAAGTTCGATTCCTAATAATGACAATTTATTATCAGAGGTGGGGTTGGCTGGACGGTGGAGCAGGTCGTCGGCGGTGGGATTAATTTTTAAATCGGTTTTAACAAAAACCAATGTCTTTTCTCCTGGGTTTTTCTCCTGGTTTTTAAATCGGTTTTAAGTAAAACCGATTTCTTTTCTCTTGTTTTACATCGGTTAAAAACCGATGTATTTTACGTTTTTTTTCTAAATCACTCAAAAAGACATCGGTTTTAAAATTTTCAAAAACCGATTTCTTCCATATAAAAAAACCGATTGCTTTTGCATTTTTTGTAGTAGTGACCCTAAATGGCCTTCGGCCATTCTTGCCTTCTTGCGCTCCTTTGGTGTTCTTCGGCTATATTCGGGCCTCCGAACTCTGAATTTGAATCTATTTTCGGATTACAAACCGTGACTCCCTCACGCACAAGGACGACTATGAAACTTTACAAAAGGTTGAGAATTCGATTCAGAATACAACGACGAAGACAACTCAACAAATGAGAATGCAAAGTAGCGTAGCTTCCTAGTTTGGACTCAAAACCTAATGAATGAGTAATCAAAATGATCGGGACTCAATAAGGAATCCATATAAGATCATGTTCAAGTCCAAAAACAATATATATATATATAACAAATAAATACAATATCAAACAAGTATGCCATTTTCTAGAGATAGTCATATAACATGCAATTTCACAATGTTTGTCAATTTGAAACTAATGCATATGCATACTTTGATAATTGTGTGAATGTGTTATACTAATGGTGTACAACTATGCAAGGACACAAATGAATACCATGTGTGTGTGGGTGCCTTAAGGCCTTGCAAGAGGATAGAGGTCTAAGTATACTTTTGATGCTTTCTCCTCTTGAATGCTTCACTTTGCTTTATGAGTTGCCTAATTTCCTTGAAGCTTGTTAAACCGAGAAACCTAGACAACTAATCAATACAAAGGAAATGTCGTTTTGATATAGAATAGTGTCAACACAACTCAAAAACCTAACAAAAGGGATCCATCAAGAGAGACCCACTTTATATATATTTTAATTCATTTAATTTGAAAAAAATTTCAAGAACCACACATTTTTTTTTTCTATTTTTTGTCTCATTTAAAAAAAAAAAATTACTAATAGATTTCCTAAAACTTATCATTGATAAGAATACATATACACTTGCAAACTTTCAGCTACAAATGTATCAGAACCTCTAACAAGTCTGATGCGTTTCAAAGCTCATAACAGAGGAGTTGGTAATCTAGAGTGTCAAGATACAGGGTACCATGATACAACATCGGTTGATAAATGTTACCTATCATCAGGAGATCACTCGATGATCAGATGATGATAGACCTAGTTAGTTCATTCTGGTTAGTTAGTCATTAGTTTAGTTAGTTAACCACAGTTAGAAATAATTGATTGCTGACCTGTACAAAAGTTTGTTAGAATTTCCCAACACAACAATCGTTTGTGTTTTCTATTGTATATAAGCTTGTACTCTATTCATTTTCTAATCAATGAAATATTGAGATTTATGCCTTAAAGCTTGTAATTTGTAAATGATATAAATCCAATAATAAAAGAACTAGTTATTTCATTCAATTAACATGACTCATATGTTTATATTATATGTGCTAAACATCTAATATTGCTAGATGTAATCTCAAACTGAGTATATGAATGTTATATATAGAGGAATTCATTTTGAGACATGCAATCTAATAAGTCAGTAGAAAGCAAATAAAGCTAGGTATTTTATTTATGGTTAATCTACAATTACGGTCCATTCCGTAATGTATGGTGGTCTTATCCTAGACTACTTATATGGTGATATGAGAATGGAGGCACCTTATATAATGTGATCATATAGGACTAGGCCACGATCTATATGAATCTATCACTAAGATCCGTTAGTTGAAAAGATTTATATATATCGATAAATGATGGCTGTATATGGGTAATCTAAATATTGAATGTCTTACTGACTCCTTTGAGTTAGATCGTGTTTCTTTAAATACCATGGGTGAGATTGGAGTAGCATTCCCGATCAATAACTTCACATCTTGGAATCACGGTTTGGCTTGTGGTTGGGAAGGTATGCACACAATAGAGGAATCCACTCCTTCTTACGAGAAGTAGATGAGTAGTTCCCTTAAGGGTTGATTCGGGACTTAAATAATTAAGAGTGCTCTCATTCTTCCGTAAAGGAATTAAAGATATAATCATTCATTAGAGAATCAATGGTACTTAAAGAAAAATATATAATTAGAGAGGTATAACTGACTTTACGACCTAGCTCTAATTATGAACTACTTGTGAAGGATCATACCATATGTAATAGCTATATCGATGGACACTAATAACTTGGTTGTGTAAAACATTTACAGTTATAAGAGTACAACCTTGGGTTTTTAGTCAAATAACTCTGAGGTTAATAATTGTGAAATATCAATTAAAGAGTTTAATTAATTTTTTCTAAGTATTATTGGATCTCAAAACTGTGGGTCTATTAGGTCCCCTTGCTAGCCCTTTACGATTGATAGTAACAAGGCTCACGGAGAATTGGATGGTCCAATTAATTATGTTACGAAAGTAACTTAAATATATTCTGGGAATTAATTAAATGATTAAATATATTATTTAATTGATTAATTAAATATTATTAAATAATATGATTATTTAATTGACATATTAATAATTGAGAATAATTGAGAATTATTAATTGTTATTTAGAGGTTTCAGTTTCGAACCTTGACAAGAGCAAAAGAATAAAAATGATAAGAGATTATTTTTATTTACTCCAAAGAGGTCAAAGGTGCAACACCTAGTGTTGACCGAATTAAAAAGGATTTATAGTCCTATTTTGACTTGGTTTACTAAACCCTAGGATCCTGGTCTATAAGATATAATTATCAAGAAAAATAAACTAAACTAAACCTAATTGAGATAGAGTGGTGCGGCAAGCTAGAGAGAGGGAAGAAAAAGAAATTGTTTTTTCCCTTACCTTAGCCGATTTCATCATAGGAAAATAAGGGTTATCTTCCGGATCTCTCAAGCCTCCATTCAAGTACTCCCGGAATCCATGACGTGCCCACACACATAATTGCTAGATCGTGGGACATAGCTGGGAAGGCTTAGTGGTGAAGGATAAAAAAGAAAACGAAGGAGTGTTCTTCAAAGGTATGAAAACAAATCATTTCCTCATGTTCGTGTATACAAAAATGGTCTAAAAGACGATAAAAATTTTAAAACCTATTGATCTTAATAAAACTTTCCGCTGCGCGACTTACATGAAATACATAGAAGAATATTCTTCATCAGACTCCATTAATAGAGCTTCGTCATTCTCTGTTTTAGTTTTGTTTTCTCTTTGAGAACATTTCACAAACACTTATCAACCTCAATCAAGCACCTGATAGTGTTTTTATGGTATCAGAGCCATTTTTAACAAACATCATGGCTTTTTGATCTTCAACTGAATCTCCACTAGCTTCAAGCGTAAATCAAAACCAAAGTTTGTCTGAAGAAGCTTCAACAAAGGTGTTTTCGTATATCTCAAAGTTGCTCAACTTCAATCTAGCGATAAAGTTAGGCAAATCGAACTACATATACTGGAAATCACATGTATTGTTTCCTATTCAAGCTTTTGATCTTGAAGATTATGTTTGTGGTCTAAATCAACTTTCAAATAAATACATCAATGTTGGGATCTTGAATGAATCTGGTCAAAAAGTGGTTGAACAACATCTAAGTAGAGAGTTTTCGAACTTGAAAATAATAGATAAACTATTTATAAGTTGGATTTATTCAACCATCGGTGAAAATGTTCTTGGTCAAGTGATAGGTTGTAAGGCTTCTTTTGAAGTTTAGAATAAACTTGAGAGGATGTATTCACAACAATCTATGGTCAAAATCTATCAGCTTAAGAATCAATTCCGATCTATGAAGAAAGGTTCAGATTCAATTGATGATTTTGCTCTCAAGATCAAGAACATAAGAGATTCTTTGATGTCTGTTATTGAAGAAGTTAGAGATCAAGATTTGGTTCTAAGCTTGATAAATGGTGTTGGACATGATTATGATGCTATAGTTTCAGTCATTTCTACTCAACAAAGGTTCATCTCATTTGAGGATGCTCACATTCTTCTAATAATATATAAGTAAAGAATGGAGCATCTCAACTCAACACTGTAGATGTTGGACATGCAACAACAAATTTCGCTTCTAATAATGGTCAGAACAATAACAAATGATAGAAGGACAACAATTTTCAAAACAATAGAGGAGGTTTTCGTAAAAGAGCATGAAACAATAGATCTGGAGGCAGAAATGGAAATCGTATACACTATCAAGTGTGTAACAAGCCTGGACATGGAGCACTGAAATATTACCATCATTTTGATCAAGGCTTTCAAGGTCCACCTCCTCAACAACAGAGTCAAGTTCACTACAATCAGTACCAAGGCTACAACCATGTATCAGGTTGCAATAGACATCTGATGCTTGGTTCAATATCCTCTCAGGGCAACATGAGTCCAATGCTGATTGATCATCAAGCAAATATTCATCAGAACTCTGCCTTCACTGCTACTCATGAGTCAGTTGTGGATCCAACATGGTATATGGATAGTGGAGCCACAAACCACATCTTCGGACTTGAACAACCTCTCTATACGATCAGCCTACCGAGGTAATGACAAGCTCATTATAGGTAACGTGCTTAAACTCTCTATCTCTCATGTTGGTGATACTTTTATCAAGTCTCACACACAACCTTATCAAAAATTGCATCTCAAAAACATCTTACATGTTCCTCAAATCACTAAGGATGCGTTTGGTACGTTAACGGGACGGGATAGGACAGGGCGGGAAAAGACGGGATGAGATAGGACAGGACAATTGTTCCGTATGGTGTTTGGAAGGTCTGGGACATAACTATTAATTATACTATTATGCGTTTGGTATGTCTAGGACAAGATGGGACAAAAGGTTCAAATGAACAAATAATTTACTTTCAACTCGAACTCAAAGCATTCATGCAATATATATATATATATATAATATTATAATTAGTATATATATATCTATTATAATATTATATATATATATATATATATATATATATATATTATATATAGGATATAATATAGGGTTAATTGCACAAACTTACCATGTGTTTTGTCTTTGTAGCAAAATATTCAACTAATGGCCTTAATCACACAAACAACCCCTGCTGTTAGTGGTCAAACGTTAGATTTAACGGTTGACTTTAATGCCTAAGGGTAACATAGTCATTTTACAAATCAAATAAAACTAAAATTAAAAAATAATCTCAATACTTTATATAATTACATATCTACCCCCAAAAGAATGATAAAAAGAACCCATATTTGTCTATAATCATAATTCAACCCCAAAATGAAAAAAAAAAAAAAAAAAAAAAAAAAAAAAAACCTTAATTAAATTTCATACCATCTCTGATGGATCTGCTCCATCAGCCAGATCTGATGGAGAACTACTCCACAAAAAATGGTTTTTGTTTTGGGTGAGGAAGAAGATTGGAGCCGGCTATTGAGCGCGACTTCATCTCAGATGGAGCCGACGAACCCCCCTGCTCTGTTCTAGGTGGAGTGGCGCTCCCTCTGCCGGTTTCTGATGGATCCATAGTGCTCCCTCTATTGGCATCTGATGGATCCACGTCGCTTCGTCCACCGGCGTAAGATGGAGTCGCGACTCCATTTCGTTTTTCTATGTTTCTGTGTTTTTTTTTTTTTTTTTTTTTTTCTGATTGAATCCATCTCAGATCCATTTGTGTGTGAATATATATATATTCTAACTGAAAACTAAAATGGTTTTGTTTTTTGTTTTGCTGTGGGATTGAGATGGAGGAGTGGCTTTGAAGGTAGAGTGTTGTGGAGTGTGATTGGGATGTGTATTTGCTGACAAAAGGAGAGAGGAGGTTGGAGAAGATAATAGCAGTGACAAGCTGAGAGTGCTTGAGGATTCTAAGAGTACTGGAAATATTCTTGAAGAATAACGATTGGATTGATGGATTTTTTTTTTTTTTTAGGAATTGGATTGATGAAAATTTGGATTAATTTTTTTTGTTTCTAGATTCAAAAAATAAACATGGATCGATAATAAAAAAACACTATTTCAGTTTGAAGGAAAAAAAATGTAGATTTTGTTAATTATTTTTCAATAAATAAAATAAATAATAAAATATTCATTAAGGGCATTTTAGTCATTTTCAAGTCAACCATTAACTCTAACGTTTGACCACTAACAGCAGGGGTTGTTTGTGTGATTAAGGCCATTTGTTGAATATTTGCTACAAAGGCAAAACACATGGTAAGTTTGTGCAATTAACCCTATAATATAATATATTATATATTATTATATATAATAATATAATAATAATAATAATAATAATAATATATATAATATAATAATATAATAATTAGTATGATATGTATTATTATATATGTAATAATATTTAATATATATTTTATATATTAATATAGTATATATATATATATATTATAATATATAGTAGAATAATATATATGCATATATTATAATATATATCTTAGAGAGTTGTGTCGTTTACATAAACCTGCTTTGGTTTGTATTGCAGAGCCTATGGTTGATTTTTCCTCTATCTATTCAGGTTTCTGGTATTCGCTCGGTCTTCATCTGGTGGGCATGAACAATAGGGGTGAGTTGATTCCGACTATTTGGGTTTTTACTTGTGCTTCATTTCCTGAGGCTTAGATAGTTCACTGTCATGATCAATAACTTACTGTTGCGCTCTCGATCGGTTCTCGGGTCCACTGGTACACTTTTGTTTATGCGAGAACTTTTACAGTGGTTCGTAGGTTTCTTTGGCAGTCTCTTCGAGATATGGTTAGTTTGGTTTCTTCTTCCTGATTGGTTGTTGGGGATTTTAATGTGGTTCTGGGTGCTCATGAGGCTTTGGGTTCTCGTTCTCCTTCCCGTGGTTCTTGTGAGGATTTCAAGTCGATGATTAAGGATTGTGATTTGGTTGGCATTCGTTCTTAGGGCGTCCGATTCACTTGGGTTAGAGGTTGCAGTAACCGCACTAGAGTTGATAGACGATTGTATAGAGTTTTGGTTTCAGATGATTACATTTCCTATTGGCGGGAAATTTCATGTGTGGCTCTTTCCCGTATCTGTTCAGATCACTGTCCGTTGTTGGTTCGGTTGTCAGATTTTGAGGTTTCTAGTCATAGGCTGTTTCGGTTTCAGAGCATGCGGTTAGAGCATCCTGATTTTATATCTATTGTTCGTAGGATTTGGAGCTCTCCTGTTGTGGGTAGGCCTCCTCAGGTTGTTATCTATAAGCTGATAAGCTTGAAGAAGGCTCTCAAGTCTTGGAATTGGGAGGTTTTTAGGGATCTTAACTCTGTCATTGCTGGGAAGTGTGCGAAGCTTCATTCTATTCAGCTGGATTTGTTTAAATGGGGTTTTTCAAATGATCCTTTTGTGGCCAAGGTGAGTGTTCATTCTGAGCTAGATATGTTGTTACGCAGACATGAGTGATTTTTTCGAGATCGGTCTAGAGTTAGGTGGCTTCTTGATGGGGATCGAAACACATCTTTCTTTCATGCCTCTATCAAGCGTAGGCAGTATCGTAACACTATATCAACCTTTTTGATTAATGGGGTTCTCTCAGAGGATCGACCTACCATCAAGGATCATATCATTAGTTATTATTCTGACCTCTTTTCCTCTGATGTTTCTCGAGTTGGGAGAGATTTATCTATTGTAGATGATGTGATTCCTTCCTTGGTAACTGCCGTAAAGAATGCTTTCTTAACTAGCATTCCATCTGTAGATGATATTTAAGATGCGGTCTTTGCTATGGATACTGCTTTTGCCCCTGGGCCAGATGGGTTTTCTGGTAGATTTTATCAAAGATGTTGGGATGTTGTAGGTAGTGACGTGGTCCTTGCTGTTCATGATTTTTTCATCACTAGAGTTATCTTCCTGGGTTTCAATTCCAGCTTCATTGTTCTTCTTCCGAAGCTGAGGGAATTGATTTTGGTTGATCAGTTTCGACTGATTGTACTTAGTAATTTTCTATTTAAAATTTCTTCAAAGATTTTGGCTGATCGTTTAGCTCGAGTTGCCGCTAGGATTATCTCTCCTCAACAGTTCAGATTCATTTGAGACTGGCATATCGAGGATTGTATTGCTTTGGCTTCTGACTGTGTGAATGTGTTGTAGAAGAAGTGTTATGGGTGTAACTTGGCCATGAAGATTGATATCCGAATGGCTTTTGACACCATGGATTGGTCTTTCCTTTGCAGAGTGCTTTAGGCTTTTGGGTTTTCTTCTGTTTTTGTGGATTGGATAGACGACATTCTTCATTCGTCTAGGCTTTCAGTTCTTTTGAATAGGGTCCCAGAGGGATATTTTTGTTGCTCTAGAGGGGTTCGTCAGGGAGATCTGCTCTTTCCGCTTTTGTTTGGTATTGTAGAGGACTTCCTTAGTAGATTATTGACGAGGTTGGTGGATTCTTCTCAGATTCTGTCGATTTCTTCCCCAAGGGGTTTTTTTGGCTCCAACTCATTTGTTCTATATAGATGATGTTCTGATCTTTTGCAGAGACACTCAAAAGAATTTGAAGCATATCATGGGTGCTTTTGGGGATTATGGTGATATTTCAGGCCAGTTGGTTAACTGGGGTAAGTCTTCGATTTATTTTGGATATTTTATCTCCCCCTCTCGGATTGGTAGTTTGCACTATCTGGTTGGTATGCAGATTGGGCAGCTTCCGTTTTCTTATTTGAGAGTCCCTTTGTTTGGGGGTAAACCTCGAAAAGCGGTGTTACGACCTATTACGGATAAGATCTTGTCTAAATTTGCTAAATGGAAGGGCAAGTCCTTCTCTCTGGCCGGTCATGCTACTCTGATTAGGTCGGTCATCACTGGTTCATTTGTGCACTCTTTCATGATTTACAAGTGGCCTTCTTCTTTACTGTCTCTAATTAACCGCAAGTTGAGAAACTTTTTGTGGACTGGTTCCTGTGAGGAGACTAAGTGGGTTCGGGTCGCTTGGGATCATTGTTGTAGGCCTTACTCTTAGGGTGGTCTTGGTTTGAAAGATCTTGGGTTGCTGAATGACTCACTGTTGCGGAAATTCACTTGGAAGTTTATGACCTCTGATAGTTTTGCTTTCACTTTTCTTCGAGAGAGGTATCTCAGGCATTTGCATAAGCCTCGTGGAGGGTATGTCACCTCATCAATTTGGTCTTCTCTTTGAAAAAATTATAGTTCCCTTCTTAAGGAAGGTACCTGGCTAATTGGCGAGAACTCTAAAAGGGACTTTTGGCGGGATAATTGGTTGGGGGTTCCCATTTTGGAGCTTTTAGGGGATTATTTAGCTAATCCGCTTCAGGCGAGGGTCTCGGATGGGTGTTGGACGATTGTTTCTGAGTGTGCTTCTTGGATCTGTGTTTTCGGATTGATCGGATTGCAATTTATCCTGTTGTGGATTCTTTAGTTTGGAATAATTCTTAGGATGGTCGAGTTTCTTGCAAGACTGCTTATTCCCAATTTCTCTGTGATATTCCTCAGGTTGTTTGGTGAAGAGATGTTTGGTCCCGTTTTATTCCCCCTCTTGCTTAGCTTTGACCTATCGTTTGATGTTAAATAGGCTTCCTACTGAAGATCGCCTTTGTAGGTCTGGGTTCCAGTTGGCTTCTCGTTGTAGTATTTGTTGGGTTAGTAGTGAATCTGCTGATCATCTTTTTCTTCATTGTCCCCTGGCGGTTGCTCTTTGGGAGGCGGTTTTCTCGACTTTCCAATGACGTGTCTCTACCGATACTTGACAATCCTTCTTCTTGCAGGCCATGTCGGTTTCCTTTAGTGAGCAGGTTAAGATTTTATGGAAAGTGGCTCCCATGTAGTGATATGGGGGGTGTGGACTGCCCGTAATCAGTGGATCTTTGAAGGGAAGTCGGTGGACTTTAGATCCGTCTTTTCTTTGGTTTGAATGTGATTTCAGAGGCTAATTGCCTGAAGATTGGTTATATGCGTAATTATATGGATGACCTTTTGATTCTTCGACGATTTGGTCTTCGGGGTCGCTCTTCTAAAGCCCCGGTGATCAAGAGCTTGCTTTGGTCGCCTCTGGCCCCTAGTTGGATCAAAGTGAATACAGATGGCGCTATTATGGGCTCTCCGGGGGTTGGTGGTTGTGGTGGTATCTTTCAAAACTGTAAAACCTTTGTGAAAGGGTTACTTTGCTATTCCTCTTTGTCAAGTTTTTGCGTTTGAGGTTGAGCTTCTGGCGGCCTCATTGGCCATTAATTTTGCTTGGAAGTATGGGTGGCATCGAATCTGGTTTGACAGTGATTCTTTTTATGTGATTCAGCTTCTTTCTTCTCATTCTGAGATGGTTCCTTGGAGGGTTTATCAGGCGTGGTAGAGCTGCATCTTCCAGATCTCACATATGGATTTTCAGGTTTCCCATATTTTCAGGAAGGGGAATCAGGTTGCAAATACGGTTTCTAAGCATGCTTTGGAGCTTCAAGCTGATTCTTGGTGGTTCTCTGCCTCGCCGTTCTGTTCTTCTTTAGTTGACAATGATTGCATGGGCCGGGAGTCTTTTTGTTTTTTTAATGTTTTCTTTTTCTTTTTGGTGTGGCCTGCGTGCCTCTTTTTGTTTGGGGTTGTTTTCCCCCTAGGTTTTTGTGCTTTGTTGCTTTTTGTCACTTTTTTCTTATCTTTTATCTCTTCTATATATGGATGCTGTCTAGGGGTTTTTCAGCATATGATCACTTGTGATGTTTTTTCCTTTTAGATCAGTCCAATTTTATTTAAAATATATATATATATATAATAGTATGTATTATTATTAAACATGTTTGTAATTTTTTGAAAATTTAAAAGGTAAAGTAGTCTTTTTGTACTTGTCCCATGTCATGGTACAACCTTGTCCTAGGGTCTTGAGCGGGATAAAATTTGGTGTTTTTTGTCCCACCTTGTCTTGTCCACAGTCCCATGTTAAAGACGCGCCAAATATGGGACAAGAGAACATTATACCACGTTCTCCCGTCCCATCCAACACACCCTAAGAACTTGCTTAGTATTTCAAAGTTCACTTGTGATAATCAAGTTGTGACTGAATTTTATGCTAATCAATGTGTTATCAAGGATCTCAAAACGAAGAGAGTTTTGCTCCAAGGAACAGTTAAAGATGGCTGTGTTGCTTGAAATTGGCTAACACTCCTGAAGTGAACTTCTCAGACTTCAAGCCTTACAAAAAAGAATAATCAAGGGGGGCTTTTGTTTTCACTATTGCTGTAATAAGTACAAATAAAACAATCCCTGGAAAATGTATAAGTCTTAGTCACAGTCAGCTCATCTAGTTACTTATGTTGTTGTGAATGCCAATGTTTGGCATGATAAATTAGGGCATCCAGCTCCATTGATTTTACAAAAAATGTTGCACATTATACACTTTAATAACATATTTAGTGTTCCTCATTTTTGTGACTCTTGCAAGCTTGGAAAGTTACATAGATTACCCTTTTCTACTCTTGATATTACAGCAAAATAACCTTTGAAAATTATATACTTAGATGTATTGGGTCCAGCTCCGATCTTGCCTACATAGGGGTACGGTTACTACATCTCCTTCATTAATTCATATACAAGGTTCGGCTGGATATTTCCATTAAATCTCAAGTCTGAAGCTGCAGCAACTTTCATCAAGTTCCAAAAGAATGTGAAGCTTCAACTTGGGAAGAAAATCAAGAGTCTTCACTTAGACATGGGTGGTGAATATGCTGCCTATCAAAATACTTAGCGGATCAAGGAATCCAAGTCAGATATTCATGTCCACATACTCACCAACAAAATGGTATGGCTGAGAGAAAACACAGAAATTTAGTTGAGACCGGGTTGACACTCCTTGCATATGTCAAATTAAATTTAAAATTCTGGTATGAGGCTTTTCACACAGTTGTTTTCCTTAATATAACATGCTTATTGTTGTGTTCAAATTTATATCTCCTTTTGAAAAACTTTATCACAAGAAAGCCAATCATAGTTTTTTTTTTTTTTTTTTCTTTTTTAATTTATTTATTTATAACTTTGGGTGTAGTTGCTTTCCTCACCTTCATGACTACTCAAAACATAAGTTTAATTTTCACACTTCTAAGTGTATATTCATTGGTTATAGTCCCTTGCATAGAGCGTATAAATGTCTCCATCCATCTGACCGAGTGTTTTTAGAAATGTTGAATTTAATAAGCTAGAATTCCCAAATATGAATCTCTTTTTCTTACAAAGACATATGCATACTTACACACGCCATATTCTAGCATGCCATTGTTTGCTATACAAATAATTCTTTCATCTATTCTAACACACAATACCTCTTTTAGCAACTCTTTCCCAACTCGATTAAATACACAAAATATATATCATCCATTAGTTACTAATGCTAGTCCAATACAATCACCAACACCGTCATATGATACAACAAATAGCCCAACATTGTCACATGATTCTACACCCTATAATAACTATAACAACAACCAACAATTAATGCTCCTCCTAGCTCATATGTACACCCTATGATAATTAGATCCAAAAATGGTATCTCTAGACCAAAAGTTTTCAGTTCAATTTCCAGTTGCTATTTATCTGAAACCGAACCAATGTCAGTCAAACTTAATTTAAAAGATCTAAGATCGCAAAAAGCTATGCAAGAGGAGTTTCATGCATTGCAAATGAATTGAACATGGTCTATTGTTCCCTTTAATTCAGGTATGAATGTTGTGGGTTGCAAGTGGGTTTTCAAAACTAAATACAAGCAAGATGGCAGTATCATGAAGCACAAAGCTCAATTAGTTGCAAAAGGCTTTCATTAGAATCTTGGACTTGATTTTTTGGACACATTTAGTCCAGTTGTGTAAGCTTCAACTATTTAGGTCATATTTTCTATTGCAGTCACCAATGGTTGGCCAATTGAGCAGGTAGATATCAATAATGAATTCTTAAATGGGGACCTCTTTGAGCTTGTTTACATGACTCAACTAGAAGGCTTTATGGATAATTCCAAACCACATCATGTTTGCAAACTCAATAAGTCTCTCTCAATGGCCTGAAATAGGCCCCTCGAAGCTGGTTTCACAAGTTTAGAGCTGCTCTTATATCATAGGATTTCAAGAACTCAACTTCGGCCACATCACTATTTCTAAAATTCATTGGTTCTGATTCTTTGTTTCTCCTAGAGTATGTTGATGACATTATTATCACTAGTAGCAACAAAGTTCTCATTAGTAATCTCATAGCTACTTTGCATAGCACCTTTGCCTTGAAGTTAAGTAAGTTACTTTCTTGGTTTTGAGGCATTTCGAGATTCAACAGGTCTCAATCTGACTCAAACTATTCATAAAATATTTTTCATTCTTTGTGATCAGATGTTGGTTTTTTACAACAGAGCATAGTCTGCACAGACATGTGGGGTACACAAATTTCAATTTACTAAGTAGCTGAAGCCATACTATATTTACACTGGTATTCTTGCATCTTAATAGAGGAAACAAATTGTAATTTTAATTAATTGCCGCATTTCAATTGCTTTTTTTTTTTTTTTTTTTGAATATACAACAACTGCCGGGACCAACAAGATTAGGCTCTACTAGCGCAGCCCGGATTACAGCTCCCACGAGCGGGGAGAGAGCACCCACAATAGGTGGGACAATAACCACCCTTGGGATTAATGGCCAAGGGGGACAAATAATATATATATACATACACACACCGGGCATTGAACCGTGGTGGTGGAGACTCCCAAGAGATGGTCCAACCACATTGGCAAGAGGCCCAAGTTTCAATTGCTTTTTTATATAGAATATTCCAACTTTCCTTAATACTTTTTAGGTGAGGTATATTAATCGTACACATATACATCCACATCCACATCCACATCCACATATAAATTCATCCAACTGTTCATTTTTGTATCGTTCACACTGTTATACACACATGCACTGTTTGGTTCACCGGATTAGGGAGGATTGGATTATTTCTGACTCCTTTTCCACATTTAGGGCGCCACCAGATTGACTTATCCAATCCCGTTGTATAAGATCCTAGATCTTTGTTGGCTTGATTCCATTGCAATACTCTCTTTATTTGTATTGATTAGTTGCTTAGGTGATTCTTGGAGAAAAGAAGCTTCAAAGGTTAAAAGCAACGTCTCATGCAAATGTCGTCTTCAAAAGGGAAAGCTAGTTCTTGGATGCTAAGGTATCAAGATCCTTCTTCCTTTTGCAAGGCGTAAGCACACAAACACATAATTCATATATGTGTGTCCTTGCATCATTGTGCAAACATTTGGTATAATACATTCACACTTATTTAAGTATGCACATGCATTATTCTCATATTGACAAACATTGCAGAATTGCATGTTTTATAACTATCGCTTAGATATGGTATACTTGTGTGACATTGTATTTATTTGTTTGTGTTTCTTATTTTTTGGACTTGAACATGATCTCATATGATTCCTTATTGAGTCCCGGTCTGTAAGGTTCCCATTTGTTGATTGACTCATTTCGTGGACAAACCACTTGTTGGGGATTCTTTGTAAGGGTAGCTTAGGTGTTGTTGTTATTGCTCAAGCCCTTTGAAGACCTCATTGTTAATAAGCACCGAAGGTAAAATTCTTTGTGCTTACTTGTCTTGAAGAGATAGTTGCACACACTCACAACTCATGCATATGTTTATTCCTTATATGTTGTGTTTCTTATTATTGTGCATTAATGTTCATTAACATCTCTTCTTGCTTGTTATTTTGATTGCATCTTGTGATTATAATGTCATAGCATTTCAGGCTTTTAGGATGCATCTTACTTTACCTTTTTACCCCTTGCATGCTTTCTTGTGGGGTTCAAAGGAGTGGGTTGTGCGCTGGTCGTCAAGCGCCAGACCAGCGCAGCTCACCAGCGTAGATCGCCTAGCGGTCTGTCGCTGGTCGTGCACTGGTCCACACCAGCGCAAGCCCACCAGCGTAAATCGCCCAGTGGTGTGCCGCTGGTCGTGCGCCTATCTGAGCGCTGGTCGTCAAGCGCCTGTGCAATTTTTGCATGTGCGCTGGTCGTGCGCCTGTCGTCCAGCGCAGGCTCACCAGCGCACAGAGCAATTTCTGGTGCGTTTTTCAAAACGACCTCACTTCACTTATGGGCTCTATATATATGCCACTTTGACTTTAGGTCAATCAAGAGAGTTCATATTCATGCTTCATACTTAGGATATTTTTCAAGACAAGAAAAATACACAAAGAACTCATTTTTAATCACTCAAACACTTTTTCATGATCATCAATCATCATCTAGCATCATCTTTGATCATCTAGATGTCATCTAGCATGGATTCTTCATCATACTTTGCTTGGTAAGCTTTTCACTAATATCTTACATATTTTGTGTTTCTCTTAACTAGCAATCTCAATTAATTACTTGTATGTTATTTTATATACTTTGAATACAAGTTTGAGATTAGTGTGATGTATGTTTGAGAAGTTGTATTGTGCTAGCAAATTAGGTTTTGTGCTTAATCTTGATTAGCTAAACTAATTGACATGTCATTTAGTTTTTAATATCTAGGATTGTTCTAATTGCATATTAATTATCTTAGATAAGCATATAGGGTTTCCCTTGCTCTATGTTGCATTTGGATATTCATATATTCACTTAGGTTGTGTTTGTTGGCCAGGATTGGACTGGGATTGGACTATTTTTAGTCCAATCTCGTGTTTGGTGATGTCCAGCAACCAGGACTATTTTTAGTCCATAGTAATTTTATCCCATCAGAGAAGGATAAAATAATCCCCTCCAAATCAACGGGATTATTTTATCTCCTACAATTTGACTGTTCTTCTTCTTCAATGGATTAAAAAAACAAACCCAAAAAACAATTTCAAATGAACACAGACCACCACCGACACCAGTCATCACCCAACTCCGACACCAGCTCCCATAGACCACCACCAACACCACCAACAAGAAATAGAAACCCAGAAACTGACACTCAACCAGAAAAAATTAGTCTCGGCCTTTTTTTTTTTGCTGAGACCTACCAAATATCAAAACCAGAAAAAAAAAAAAAAAATTAAAGGGGAGATGATTTTTAATCGTCAAACCCAGAAAATAATTTGAAGGGGAAATGATTTTCAGTCGTCAAACCCAGAAAAATGAATAGCAAAATTGAAAAATCGATCAATCATCTATCCCCACACAACCACCATCAGAATCCAAAATCCTCCCATATCAAAAACCCAAAACATAATCACCCAAAACCCATAAATCCAAAGCCCTCCCACCATCAATTTTTTTTCTTCAAGAGTGAACTTATCTTCTGATCACATGACTGATAATACGATATTTTCAAGTTTTTTTTTTTTTTTTTTTACAAACGAAATTTTAAATCAAACAAAATTAAAATCGAGAGAGAGAGGAGTTGAAATCTGAAAACAGAGTTGAAGAACATAGAAAGAAGAAGAAATTAAGTGAGAGAGAGAGAGGATCAGATCAAAGAAAGAAGAAGAGATTAAGAGAGAGTGTGGATCAGCTCAAGTCTTGAAAAGAGGTTGAAGAACAGAGAGAAAGAAGAAGAAATCAAGTGAGAGGGGTGATTTGATCGAGAGAGATAAGATATTTTTGGGTTGATAGATTTTTTTATGTGAGTGGAGAGATAATTATAAAATTTATTTTTACATTATTTTTATCCAATCCCATCACATACCAAACATAAGATACACTATTTTTAATCCAATCCCAGGTTACACCAAACACTGGAAACACTATAATTAATCCAATCCAGTCCAATCCAATCCAATCCAATCCCATGTCTTAAAAATAGTCCAATCTTATCCTGCGCAACAAACGCACGCTTAGGGTGTTATTCTCTTCATAGAGAAAGTAAGTCTTGTGTGTAGCATTCGGGATTAGGTTGCTTAGATCGCAAGCAAATTGGACTAGGTTCACTCATACCGGGATTAGGTAGGTGTGTGATTACTTCCGGGATTAGGTTGTAATCGTTTTACACATTTAGTGGATTCGAGGTTCGAGTGTGGCTTACTTACTAGCCCGTGGTTTTTCCCGTGAGGGTTTCCACGTAAAAATCAAGTCTTATTTAATTTCCGCATTTTATACTTGATTTGTTGCTTTATCTATTTAGGGGTAATTTCGCAATTTTAACTTAATACGAAAAATTGGGTAATAAGATTAAAATCTATTCACCCCCCCCCCCCCCCCCCCCCCCCCTCTAGATAGTTTTATACACACCGTGCTATAATTTGTTTCAATTGGTATCAGAGCGGGTTCCTAGACATACATAGGTGATCCTTGCTTATTTTGGTGTGTTTTGCATTTTGTGTGATTTTTTATCATTCATACATTTGCATTCATTTCATTCATTCATAAACACTATGAGTGGAAACGGTGGAAATGGTGGTGGCAACGAAGGTGCTTCTAGCACAAGACCTCCACTTCTTACCGGATTGAACTATTCCCAATGGAAAGGGAAGATGGAATCCTACATATGCCAAATTCATGACCGTGCATGGATGGCGGTGGAAGACGGATATGATCTACCCATGATGACTCCCGGTGGTGGAGGAGAAGAAGTTTTGAAGCCTAAGGCGCAATGGAACGCGCAAGAGTTTGAGGCTTCAAAGTGGAATAGGATGGCGATGCATGCCATCTTGTGTGCTATGGACGAAAATCAATACAAATTGATTCAAAATACTAGGATAGCTAAGGAGGCATGGGACATCCTAGAGATTACACATAAGGGAACCGAAGTGGTGAAGGACTCTAAGCTTCAAGTCCTCCAAACTCAATTCGAGATGCTTAAGATGGAGGAGAATGAGTGCTTCAACGACTTCGAGATTAAGTTGATGGACATAGTTAACCAAAGTCATCAACTTGGTGATCCATATTCGGATAGGAGAATCAAGCAAAAAATTATGAGATCTCTACCCGATAGGTTTGAATCGAAGGTGACGGCTTTAAAAGAAAATAGTGGTTATAAGGATATGAAGCCGAGTGAGGTGATTGGGAGACTTCTAGCTTATGAGTCTAGAAAGGGTCCTATCTCCACACCTTCTAAAAAGCAAAAAGGAATTGCTTTGAAAACCTCCAAGGATGAAAAAGAGGCGAAGAAGAATGACTCGGACGAAGACCTTGCACTATTTGTGAAGAGATTCAAAAGGGTCATGAAGTTCGGGAAAAAGGACTTTGGTTCCAAAGGTCAAAACTTCAAGAAAAAGGGTTCCTACAACAAGGTTGAGCCTAGGAAAGAAAAGACCGAAAGGAAAGGGGTCCGATGCTTCGAGTGTGGTGGGATAGGTCACTTTGCCCCCGAATGTGCAAATCACAATGAGAGGAAAAAGGGAAAAGTGATGGCCGCCACTTGGAGTGGAAGTAGTGATGACTCCTATGAGGGATATGAGTCTTCGGATGATGAAGAGCTCATGGCTAATCTCCTAGCTTTTGCCTCAAGCAAAAGTGCTAGTGAGAGAGAGGAAATGAGTCAAGAGGAAAATGACTCAAGTGGAGAAGAAAGTGATTCCTCTTCTAACTCCATAAATGGTTTTGTGGAGAAAAAGGTGCTTGCTAAATACCATGCCGAGTTTAATGATTTAGCAATCAAAAGCACAAGAAAGATCAAGATGTTGAGAGAAGAAAATCTTGAACTTTTATCTCAAAATGACCACTTAGGTGAACAAGTGGAAAAATTCAAGAAGATGGAAGATAAGCTAAGAGAGGAGTTAGTCTTATCTAGGAGGAATGAAGATAGTCTAAAGAGGGAGCTAGAAGAAGTTAGAGAATCTATGACTAGGATGGATTCTAGCACCAAGAAGCTTGACCATATGCTTGGTGTTGGAAAGAGTCCATGTGACAAGAGGGGTCTTGGGTATGAAGATGGCAAGAAGATCTCAACCTCTAACAAGACCGTGTTTGTCAAGAGCTTGAAGAACGAAGAAACTTCAATTGTGCAAATTCCTAGGAAGAAGTTAGAAGTAGGACAATGTTCTAATGCACAAGTGAAGATGGGGCCAAGAAGGCAATCTCAACCTCAACCCCCTAGGGTCCCTCAAGCCAACATTCCTCCACAATTGGCTCACAAAGGAAAACCTCAAGCTAGGAAGCAATCTAGACCGGTTCAACAACAAAGACGGATTGAACCCATTCATCCACAAAGACAAGGACAAGGTATGATTCCTTATTTTACTCCTATATGTCACTTTTGTGGATTTGATGGTCATATTAGACCACATTGCTTTTGATATATTAAAATGTGCAAAACTAGAAGCATGATAGAGAAGAAAAAGAAAAGAGCCATGATGCATGTTCCTAGGAATGATAATATGATTATGCATGATCCTAGAACATCTAGAACCCATGTACCAAAGACCACTAAGAAAACTAAGATTGTTTCTAGGTGGATTAGAAAGAATGAAAATGTTTGCCATGTTGCTCAAATAGCCTTGAAGGCAAATTCTTCTAATTTTTGGTATTTAGATAGTGGGTGCTCTTGGCACATGACGGGAAACAAGAGTTTCTTTGAGACTCTTGTTATGGAGGAAGGAGGATATGTAACTTTTGGTGATGAATCCAAAAAGAAAATTGTAGGGAAAGGAACCATTTCCGTTCCCGGTTTACCCTCCTTATCCGATGCTTTATTTGTTGATGGCTTGAAAGCCAATTTAATAAGCATTTCACATCTAAGTGATAAAGGATATTCCGTCTTGTTTAGAAAAGATGATTGCTCTGTCCTAAAGCCCGATGGACAAACCTTGTTGAAAGGTATGAGATCTAGCGACAATTGTTATTGTCTTGAAGCTACAATGTTAGGTTGATAATTAGTGTTGGCATTAATTCCATATCAAAACGTGTTTTACTTGTAATGTTTAGTGGTTAGTAAATGAAGGATTTCGAAGACGAAGGACGTCTCAACCATTATTCGTTCAAGTTGCCGGCTTTTAAGAGTCTCGGACATTATCGGTCTACAAAGGTATACATGTCCTCTTATCTCTTACAAGGCTAGGCACACACTCACACATATCATTTTTGTGTGTCCCTTCATGATTTTATTTCATTTACATTTCACTTTCACACACTTGGCAAAATATGCTCATGCATTCACATTTAGTTAATAAACTTTGTGTTTTGCATTTTCTAGGACTATGTCCGGAAACTAGCATATGTGTGTGTATTTGTGTTTGTATGTTTCCGTATTTTGTGTTTAGGACTTGAACATGTTCTTATTCAATGCCTTATTGAGTTCTGGTCGTTTCGGTTACTCATTCATAAGGTTTCGAGTCCAAACGTGTTGACTATGCCACTTTACGTTCTCTTACGTTGTGTTGACTTCATCGATGATTTCCGAGATGATTTCTCAACCGTTTTTCAAAGTTGTATAGTCGTTTTCGTGTGTGAGAGAGTCACGGTTCGTAATCCGAAAATGGATTCGAATTCAAAGTTTGGACGCTCGAGATACGGGCCGACGAACCGAGAGTGCACGGGAGAGGACAGCCCAGGCCGTGGGCCACATGGGCTGGCCGTGGTTGAGGCCGTGGGCCCCACGGCCTGGAGCCCCTTCTGCTCCCGTGTGGGCCACGCGCCCCCCACGGCTTGGGGGTGACGTGGCACCACATGATTGGTCAAAAAGACCTTTCTCTCTCCTCCTATTTCTTCCCTCTCTCTCTCATTTTGAATTTCGAAGAAGAATTTTCAAGAATTCCCGTCAGCCCTCTCCTCTGAAATTTCAGTTTTTCGAAACACCATATCTTCCTCATCCGGAGTCGGATTTGAGTGATTCAAGTTGGAGAGTGTTCGTATTTGAGTCCTCTAACATCTCCAAGTGGTTTGGTAGCTGTTTGATCGTGATTTCCAGTGGTTGACCACTGAATTCCGAACCAGCATCATAATCCGAGGTAATGGTCTCATCTTAGGGATTTCTTGTTATTTGACCTTCCAAATGCTTGGGGTTTCTTCTTCTATATCTATGTTATTGTTTTATGAAAGCTATTTGAAAAGGTAGCTTGATTATCATTCCAATTGAAACTCAATTTATGGACTTATGTTGACTAGATTTTATGATTCTAGGTTTTACATTTGTTTGTGAGTTGTATTGTGATTAGAATGGCATCTTAGGTTGTTTGATACTTAATTGAATTAATTTTGTGTTAAAATGACTTTGAGATTTGATTTGGTCCTTTGATTGAAGAAATCAAGGATTTGTGTATTTGTTTGTGATTTAGAGAATATAGGTTTTGATTGATGAAAATCTCAAAACCTTGCTCTATATTTTTGTCTAGTATATTGATTGATTTTAATCTCATATATCTAGCCTTTGATTGTATATTGATAGCATCTTGAATTAGGACTTAATGAACATTTTGTGATTCAAGTGTTATGTGTGTGAATGAGACTTTGAGTATATGTGTTAGGTGTTTCACATGCTTAGGTTTCTATTCATGTATTTTTGCATCTAGACTTGATTAATTGTGTTTTCACATGTTTAGGTCTATTTGTGCCATAGAATGTATTGATCACATGTTCTATGTTGAAATGAATGTTTGCATCATTTGCATTCACATGATCACACTAGGAAGTCCTTGTAAAAGGCATGAAGTCTTGGTTAGAGTCGGGATGACTCGGATAGCCAAGCAAGAAGTCTTGCCTAGAGTCGGGATGACTCGGATAGGTAAGCAAGAAGTCATGGCTAGAGTCGGGAGGACTCGGATAGTCATGCATGGGAGGCTCCCTAGAGGCAAGAGTGCCTTGGATAGGGAGTTGGCTAACATATTGGTAGGCCTAGGCGTATGATTAGACATAGACTCCGATAGAGCGGGGTACACGGGATGTGTATGCACTCTTGAGGAATTTCTAATCTACCATCGATGTTGGTTGAGTGTGTTGTCCAATATATGGTGGTTCCGCATCATTGAGGGATTTCATACTTTCCAATAGGGTTGGGTAGGCTTAGACTTCACTAGGTTGGGTGAGCTAAAGATTGGTCACTTTGTGAATGTTCTATGTTTACTTTCCAATAATATAGTACCCAATGGTTGTAATTCAACCCGTGGATGTTTCCTCCTTGGAGGTTTTACCACGTTAAAAAATCCCTTGTGTTAATTCTTTCTATCTCTTCTCTTATATTTTAATTGTATATTTTATTGTCTTGATTCATAATATTCACTTGTGATGTATTGTGAACCAAGTCTTTGTATAGTGTGATTAGTGTATTCATTCTATAGATCAATTTGTATCTTTGATTCTTTTGTATATTGTAATATTTGTTTAGTGACATTTTGCTCACTCTTGTAACACATTGAACATCTTATGAAATACAAGTTTATTTTGTTGTTATGATTATTTGATATTTTACCTCACATGACTTATTGATATACTTAGACATTTCTATTATGATTGTGTTATCATATTGTCTATGTATGTCTATCTTGAATTATTGTGTTGTGTGTAAGGCTACCTTGAGGGACAAACGGATGTTTGTTCAAGGGTTTGAAAAAAAGGTGTAAAAACCTATTCACCCCCCCCCCCCCCCCCCCCCCTCTAGGTATGCTTTAAGCAATTTAACTTCGTTTGTGTACATTCATACAATAGTCTCAAACAATGTGTCCATGGATGAGCAAGTTGAGTTGTGACATGAAAGACTTGGCCACATGAACTTTAGGGATTTAAGAACCCTTGGAAAGTTCAATTGTGTGCGTGGCCTCCCTAAGCTTGGGAAGAAAGCCAATGGTATTTGTGGACCTTGCCAACAAGGAAAACAAACCAAAAGCATGCACAAAAAGGGCAAGTATCTCTCCACCAAGGATCCCCTAGAGCGTCTCCACATGGATCTCATGGGTCCTATGCAAACCGAGAGTTTAGGTGGAAAGAGATACATTTTTGTTTGTGTTGATGATTTCTCTAGATTTACATGGACATATTTTCTTAGAGAAAAATCTGAAACTTTTGATAAGTTTAAAATGCTTTGTACTAAATTACAAAATGAAATGAATTCTAACATTAGAAGCATTAAACGGATTAGAAGTGACCATGGGAGGGAATTTGAGAATGCCTCTTTTGAAAGCTATTGTGATAGCTTAGGCATCTCCCATGAGTTTTCGGCTCTTAGGACACCTCAACAAAATGGAGTTGTTGAGAGGAAGAATAGGGTCCTCCAAGAGATGGCCCGAGTGATGTTGCTTAGCAACAATGTCCCTAGGAACCTATAGGCCGAAGCCGTCAATACGGCTTGTTATATAGGGAATCGTGTGTTCCTAAGGCCCGGATCTAGAAACACCTCCTATGAGTTATGGAAGGGTAGGAAGCCAAATGTTAGCTACTTCCACACATTTGGGAGCAAATGCTACATTTTAAATGACCGTGATCAACTTGGCAAGTTTGATGCTAAGAGTGATGAGGGTATCTTTATTGACTATGCCTTGAATAGTAGAGCCTATAGAGTTTTCAACTTGAAGACTCGAACCGTCATGGAATCATCGAATGTTGTCATTGATGATACAAGGCTCAAGTCTAATGACCATGAGGAGGAGGAAGTTTTAGAGGTTGACTCTCCTTTGGAGAGGGTTGTGGTGACTCCCAATGTTGAGACATCTAATGAAAATGATGAAGTCACACAACCTATTACTAAAGTTCCTCTCTTGGACTCTAATGAACCCGCTCCATGGGTTAGAAGACTCCATAACAAAGAGGATGTTATTGGAGATGTAAATGAGGGTGTTAGGACTAGGCGTCAAATAGCTAATTTAATTAGCTTTACATGCTACACCTTTCAAATTGAACCCAAAAAGGTTGATGAAGCCTTAAATGATGAATTTTGGGTTCTTGCCATGCAAGAAGAGCTAAACCAATTCGAAAGGAATGAGGTTTGGACTCTAGTTCCTAGGCCTAAAAGCTCACATGTACTAGGAACTAAGTGGATTTATAGGAATAAATCCGATGAGAATGGCAACATAGTGCGGAACAAGGCTAGATTTGTAGCACAAAGGTACTCTCAAATTGAGGGTATTGACTTTGAGGAGACTTTTGCTCCCATTGCCCGTTTAGAGTCCATTAGGCTTCTCTTGTCCATCTCTTGTGTGCACAAGTTCAAATTGCACCAAATGGACGTCAAGAGTGCCTTCCTCAATGGCTTCTTGCAAGAGGAAGTGTTTGTTAAACAACCCAAGGGGTTTGTGGATGCTCACCACCCCAACCATGTCTATCGCCTCAAGAAGGCACTATATGGGTTGAAACAAGCATCAAGGGCTTGGTATGAGCGCCTTACTCAATTTCTTGTTAACAACAACTACACAAGAGGTAGTGTTGACAAGATGCTATTCATCAAGAGAGACAATGATGAGCTTTTCATAGCTCAAATATATGTTGATGATATAGTTTTTGGCTCCACCAACAACACCAAGGTCCAACAATTTATTGATGTTATGTCTCATGAATTTGAGATGAGTCTTGTTGGTGAGCTAAGTTACTTCCTAGGTTTGCAAATTAGGCAATTAGATGATGGGATTTTCATAACCCAAGCCAAATATGCCAAAAACCTAGTGAAGAAGTTTGGTTTAGAAAATGCCAAACATTGTGATACACCCATGAGTACCACTTTGAAGCTAAGCAAGGATGCTAGTGGTAAAAGTGTGGAACAAACTCTATATCGGGGCATGATAGGTAGCTTGCTTTATTTGACCGCAAGTAGGCCCGATATATCTTTTAGTATGGGTGTGTGTGCTAGGTACCAAGCGGATCCTAAGGAGTCCCATCTCTCTTCCGTAAAGAGAATCATTCGCTATGTGAATGGGACATCCAACTATGGGATTTCGTACTTTTTTAACACTAATGCTAGTCTTGTAGGCTTTAGTGATGCGGATTGGGCAGGAAATTGTGATGATAGGAAGAGCACATCGGGCGGTTGCTTCTTTCTAGGCAACAACTTGGTGTCTTGGTTTTGCAAGAAGCAAAACTCGATTTCCTTGTCCACGGCCGAGGCCGAATACATAGCCGCGGGGAGTGGATACACACAACTCCTATGGATGAAGCAAATGCTAGTAGACTACGGATTCAACCAAGGTACTCTCACTCTCTTTTGTGATAACATGAGTGCTATTAATATTTCCAAGAATCCGGTCCAACATTCTAGAACTAAGCATATTGACATCCGCCATCACTTCATTAGAGAGCTTGTTGAAAATAAATGCATAGTACTTGAACATGTAGGTACTAATGATCAACTTGCGGACTTATTTACTAAACCCTTAGATGCTACTCGATTTAAAACACTTAGTAGATCTGAAACTAAATATACCACGGTGTGTATAAAGCTATCTAGAAGGGGGGTGAATAGATTTTACGCTTTTTACCCAATTTTTTCGTGTTAGTCAAAATTACAAAATTACCCTCAAGATAATATAAACAAGCAAGTGTAATATGGTGCGGAAATTAAAATAACACTTGAATTTTTACGTGGAAACCCTCACGGGAAAAACCACGGGCTATGTAAGTAAGCCACACTCGAACCTCGAATCCACTAAATGTGCAAACGATTACAACCTAATCCCGGAAGTAATCACACACCTACCTAATCCCGGTATGAGTGAACCTAGTCCAATTTGCTTGCGATCTAAGCAACCTAATCCCGATTGCTACACACAAGACTTAGCTTCTCTTGAAGAGAATACAACCCTAAGTGAATATATGAAAATATCCAAAATGCAACATAGAGCAAGGGAAACCCTATATGCTTATCTAAGATGATAATATGCAATTAAGAACAATCCTAGATATCAAAACTAAATGACATGTCAATTAGTTTAGCTAATCAATATCAAGCACAAAAACCTAATATGCTAGCACAATACAACTTCTCAAACATACATCATACTAATCTCAATCTTGTATTCAACAAATATAAAATCACATACAAGTAATTAAATTGAGATTGCTAGATAAGAGAAACACAAAATATGTAAGATATTAGTGAAAAGCTTACCAAGCAAAGTATGATGAAGAATCCATGCAAGATGTCATCTAGATGATCTAAGATGATGCTAGATGATGATTGATGATCATGGAAAAGGTGTTTGAGTAATTAAAAATGAGTTCTTGGAATTTTTCTTCTCTTTGAAAAATATCCTAAGTATGAAATCTGAATATGAACTCTTGTAATTGACCTAAAGTCAAAGTGGCATATATATAGGGGGCCAAAACAAAGTGTGGTCGTTTTGATAAGTTTGCCCACTATTTGCCATGGGCGCTGTACGTAGGGCGCCCTTGTACAGCGCCTGTACAGCGCCCTTGCTCTGTTTTCACGAGGAAACAGAGTGGCGCTGTACGTACAGCGCTTTGTACAGCGCCATGTACAGCGCCCCAACAGCGACCCAACAGCGACCGATTAAATCGATCAGGTCTGAACAGCGCTCAATGGGCGCTGTTCGTACAGCGCTTCTGTACAGCGCTTTTGGGGGCGCCCAGTGCAAAAATGCAATCCTAAGTCTAAGCATGACAAGGCAATTGGATATGCAAGATGCAATCAAACTAACATGCAAGAAGAGATGTTAATGAGCATTAAGGCACACATAAAAGACACACAACATATAAGGATTAAACATATGCATGAGTTGTGAGTGTGTGCATCTATCTCTTCAAGACAAGTAAGCACTTAGAATATTACCTTTGGTGCTTGTCAATAGTGAGGTCTTCAAAAGGGCCTAAGCAATAACACAACATCTAAGCTACCCTTACAAAGCATCCCCACATGTGGTTTGATCACGAAATAAGCCAATTAACAACAACGGGAATCCTAACAATCTCCCCCTTTGGCTATTTCGTGACAAAACCACCACTCACATTGATTCCTCACAAAGAATTAGAAACTACGGGACTACAATGATTATCTACATTACAAAGAGATAAGAAAGTAAAAACTTCAAGTCTTCAATCTCTTGTAGAACAATCAAGCCCTGAAAATAAAGTTTCTAGCATTTCCAATACAAGTAAAGTGTGAGATTAATCATGTGAGAGCAATACCAAGCATTTGCATTTTTAGAATTTAGGCACAACATTAGCAAATGTATGCAATGAATGATAAATGCAATGCTCCCCCTCAAAGGGTTACTCCCCCTCAATGTATGTTCTCCCCAAAATGCACAAAAGCTTCTATATTTTGCAACTCCCCTTACCATTTCCTACTCCCCCTTTTTGTCATGATATAGGCAAAGGAGTAGTCCCCAACCGGGTCACTCAAAGCAACGAGAGATAGAAGCATGCAAGATATGCATATACATGTAAGTCACTTTATGCACTTCAATTAATTTGAGAGAAACAAGGAGATTTATTTGAGAAAATGTGTGAATCCACCATGCTTTGCATACAAGACATATAGCATTCAAGTCCAAAATACAATGGTATTTGGCAAAGCAAATGACAAAGGTTTCTAATTTGAATTCAAACCAATTTCACCAATGTCATGGGAAAAGCAAGGATATAGAGATTATTGATTTCAATTTTAAGAGCAACTATATCCAACTTTATAAGCGAAACATGGCATGAGCGACTTTGCACCCTATTTGATTTTTCCGGATAAGAAATCCGTATGATAGTAACCATGTTCAACTAATAAAGAAAGAGAGACATATGGAATGTAAATTCCTTTGAACGGATACAAGATCCTTTATTCATTTTGAGTCTCATTAGCTTTCACACAAGTTTTGCATTTTTAAGAATATGCCATCATCAATTCATGCTTTTCATGAGAGCATGTTGTATGAATTTCATGCTTTTTCATTTAGCATAAGCATGTTATTTAAGAAACATCATGTCATGGAGATAACTATAGGTCATTCACATCATACTTCCTATGTAAATCTCCTAGTCCAAAAATGCATGTTTGAACATAAATATGACATGGATTGTAGACAAGCAAGGTTCACACTTATAGAATTTGAAAGCATATATACATATGTACAACCAAGCTTACTCAAGCAATCAAAAGAAGAGGCATAAGTTATTTCAAATTTTTTTTTTGCAAGTTACATGAATGCAAAATAGCTCTCTTTGCTTGAGTTCCCCATATGGGGTCAATCATAGAACATCACTCCACAAGACATATCCCAATAGATCTACTAAGAGTTTTAAATCGAGTAGCATCTAAGGGTTTAGTAAATAAGTCCGCAAGTTGATCATTAGTACCTACATGTTCAAGTACTATGCATTTATTTTCAACAAGCTCTCTAATGAAGTGATGGCGGATGTCAATATGCTTAGTTCTAGAATGTTGAACCGGATTCTTGGAAATATTAATAGCACTCATGTTATCACAAAAGAGAGTGAGAGTACCTTGGTTGAATCCGTAGTCTACAAGCATTTGTTTCATCCATAGGAGTTGTGTGCATCCACTCCCCGCGGCTATGTACTCGGCCTCGGCCGTGGACAAGGAAATCGAGTTTTGCTTCTTGCAAAACCAAGACACCAAGTTGTTGCCTAGAAAGAAGCAACCGCCCGATGTGCTCTTCCTATCATCACAATTTCCTGCCCAATCCGCATCACTAAAGCCAACTAGACTAGCATTAGTGTCAAATGAGTACCAAATCCCATAGTTGGATGTCCCATTCACATAGCGAATGATCCTCTTCACACAAGAGAGGTGGGACTCCTTAGGATCCGCTTGGTACCTAGCACACACACCCACACTAAAAGATATATCGGGCCTACTTGCGGTCAAGTAAAGCAAGCTACCTATCATGCCACGATATAGAGTTTGGTCCACACTTTTACCACTAGCATCCTTGCTTAGCTTCAAAGTTGTACTCATGGGTGTATCACAATGTTTGGCTTTCTCTAAACCAAACTTCTTCACTAGGTTCTTAGCATATTTGGCTTGGGTTATGAAAATCCCATCATGCATTTGCCTAATTTGCAAACCTAGGAAGTAACTAAGCTCACCAACAAGACTCATCTCAAATTCAAGAGACATGACATCAACAAATTGTTGGACTTTGGTGTTGTTGGTGGAGCCAAAAACTATATCATCAACATATATTTGAGCTATGAAAAGCTCATCATTGTCTCTCTTGATGAATAGTGTCTTGTCAACACTACCTCTTGTGTAGTTGTTGTCAACAAGAAATTGAGTGAGGCGCTCATACCAAGCCCTCGGTGCTTGTTTCAACCCATAAAGTGCCTTCTTGAGGCGATAGACATGATTGGGGTGGTGAGCATCCACAAACCCCTTAGGTTGTTCAACAAACACTTCCTCTTGCAAGAAGCCATTGAGGAAGGCACTCTTGACATCCATTTGGTGCAATTTGAACTTGTGCACACAAGAGATGGACAAGAGAAGCCTAATGGACTCTAAGCGGGCAACGGGAGCAAAAGTCTCCTCAAAGTCGATACCCTCAATTTGAGAGTACCCTTGTGCTACAAGTCTAGCCTTGTTCCGCACTATGTTGCCATCCTCATCGGATTTGTTCCTAAATATCCATTTGGTGCCTATGACATTAGTGGTCTTAGGCCTAGGAACTAGAGTCCAAACCTCATTCCTTTCGAATTGGCTTAGCTCTTCTTGCATGGCAAGAACCCAAAATTCATCATTTAAGGCTTCTTCAACCTTTTTGGGTTCAATTTGAGAGGTGTAACATGTATAGCTAATAAGATTAGCAAGTTGGCGTCTAGTCCTAACACCCTCATTTACCTCTCCAATGATATCTTCTTTATCATGGAGTTTCCTAACCCATGGAGCGGGTTCTTTAGAGTCCAAGAGAGGAACTCTATCAATAGGTTGTGTGCCATCATTGTTGACATTAGATGTCCCAACATTAGGCGACACCACAACCTTCTCCAAAGGAGAATCATCACTAAAAATAACCTCCTCCTCATGATCATTAGACTTGAGCCTAGTATCATCAAATACGACATTGGATGATTCCATAACACTTAGAGTCTTTAAATTGAAAACTCTATAGGCTCTACTATTTAAGGCATAGCCAATAAAAATACCCTCATCACTCTTAGCATCAAACTTGCCAAGTTGATCACGGTCATTCAAAATGTAGCATTTGCTTCCAAAAGTGTGGAAGTAGCTAACATTTGGCCTCTTGCCTTTCCATAACTCATAGGAGGTGTTTCTAGTACCCGGGCCTTAGGAACACTCTATTTCCTATATAGCAAGCCGTGTTAATGGCTTCGGCCCATAGGTTCCTAGGGACATTGTTGCTAAGCAACATCACACGGGCCATCTCTTGGAGGACCCTATTCTTCCTCTCAACAACTCCATTTTGTTGAGGTGTCCTAGGAGCAGAAAATTCATGGGAGATGCCTAAACCATCACAAAAGGTTTCAAAGGTGGCATTTTCAAATTCTCTCCCATGGTCACTTCTAATCCGTTTAATGCTTCTAATGTTAGAGTTCATTTCATTTTGCAATTTAGTACAAAGCATTTTAAACTTATCAAAAGTTTCGGATTTTTCTCTAAGAAAATATGTCCATGTAAATCTAGAGAAATCATCAACACAAACAAAAATGTATCTCTTTCCACCCAAACTTTCGGTTTGCATGGGACCCATGAGGTCCATGTGGAGAAGCTCAAGTGGCTCCTTGGTGGTGAGATACTTACCCTTTTTGTGCATGCTTTTGGTTTGCTTTCCTTGTTGGCAAGGTCCACAAATACCATTGGCTTTCTTCCCAAGCTTAGGGAGGCCACGCACACAATTGAACTTTCCAAGGGTCCGTAGATCCCTAAAGTTCATGTGGCCAAGTCTTTCATGCCACAACTCAATTTGCTCATCCATGGACACATGATTAGATACAATTCTAGCTTCAAGACAATAGCAATTGTCGCTAGATCTCATGCCCTTCAACAAGGTTTGTCCATCGGGTTTAAGGATAGAGCAATAATCTTTAGAGAACAAGACGGAATATCCTTCATCACTAAGATGTGAAATGCTAATTAAATTGGCTTTCAAGCCATCAACAAATAAAGCATTGGATAAGGAGGGTAATCCGGGAACGGAAATGGTTCCTTTCCCTATAACATTTCTTTTGGATCCATCACCAAAAGTGACATTTCCACCTTCCTCCATAACAAGAGTCTCGAAGAAACTCTTGTTTCCCGTCATGTGCCTAGAGCACCCACTATCCAAGTACCAAAAATTAGAAGAATTTGCCTTCAAGGCTATTTGTGCAACATGGCAAACAATTTCATTCTTTCTAATCCACTTAGCAACAATTTTAGCTTTCTTAGTGGCCTTTGGTACATGTGCTCTACTATTTCTAGGATCATGCAAATCAATATTTTCATTCCTAGAAACATGCATCTTGGCTCTATTCTTTCTCTTTTCAATCATGCTTTGTTTTCTACACATTTTAATATATTGAAAGCAATTTGGTCTAATATGACCATCACAACCACAAAAGTGACAAATAGGAATGAAAAAGGGAATCATACCTCGCCTTTGAGTACGTCCATGTCTTTGTGGATATGTGGGTTCAATCCATCTTCGTTGTTGAACCGGTCTTGGTTGCTTCCAAGCTTGAGGTTGCATGATTGGTCTCTTTCCTTTGTGAGCCAATTTGGGAGGAGTGTTGGCTTGAGGAACCTTAGGAGGTTGAACTTGAGATTTCCTTCTTGGCCCCATTTTCACTTGTGCATTAGAACTTTGTCCTATTTCTAACTTCTTCCTAGGAGGTTGCACAAATGAAGTTTCTTCATTCTTCAAGCTCTTGACAAATATGGTCTTGTTAGAGGTTGAGATTTTCTTGCCATCTTCATACCCAAGACCTCTCTTGTCACTTGGACTCTTTCCAACACCAAGTAAATGATCAAGCTTCTTGGTGCTAGAATCTATCCTAGCCAAGGACTCTTTAGCTTCTACAAGTTCCCTCTTCAAGCCTTCTTCACTTCTCTTGGACAAGTCTAACTCCTCAATTAGCTTATCCTCTCTCCTCTTCAATCTTTCCACTTGTTCACTTAAGTGGTCATTGTGAGCCGAAAGTTCAAGGTTTTCTTCTCTCAACCTCTCAATCTTTCTTGTGCTTTTAAGTGCTAAATCATTGAACTCGGCATGGTATTTAGCAAGCACCTTTTGCTCCACAAACTTCTTCTTGGAACTAGAAGAGGAGTCACTTTCTTCTTCACTAGAGTCAATTTCCTCTTGACTCAAATCTTCCTTTTCACTAGCACTTTTGCTCTTGTGAGAAGATGCAAAAGCTAGGAAGTTAGCCATGAGCTCTTCCTCACTTGAAGACTCATCCTCCTCATTGGAGTCATCACTACTCCCACTCCATGTGGCGGCCATCACTTTACCCTTCTTCCTCTCATTGTGATTCGCACATTCGGGGGCAAAGTGACCAATCCCACCACACTCAAAGCATCGGACCCCTTTCCTTTCGGTCCTCTCTTGTCTAGGCTCAAACTTCTTGAAGGAACTCTTTTTCTTCAAATCTTGTCCTCTTGACCCAAATCCCTTCTTCTTCTTGAACCCCATAACCTTGTTGAAACCGTTTCACAAACAAGGCAAGGTCTTCATCCGATTCATGCTTTGCCTCCTTTGCATCCTTAGATGCTTTCAAAGCTATTCCTTTAGACTTCTTAGGAGGAGTAGTGTTGCTAGGAGCCTTCCTAGACTCATATGCAAGGAGACGCCCAATTACCTCACTTGGCTTCATATCCATGTAGCCACTATTTTCTTCTATGGCCGTCACCTTTGATTCAAACCTATCGGGGAGAGATCTCATAATTTTTTGCTTGACTCTCCTATCCGAATACGGGTCTCCGAGTTGATGGCTTTGATTTACTATGTCCATCAATTTGATTTCGAAGTCGTTGAAGCATTCATCCTCTCCCATCCTAAGTAACTCAAATTGAGTTTGGAGGACTTGAAGCTTGGACTCCTTCACCACCTCGGTTCCCTCATGTGCAACTTGAAGGATGTCCCATGCCACTTTGGCAATTTGAGTGTTCTGAATAAGCTTGTACTGATTCTCATCCATGGCACACATAATGGCATGCATCGCCTTCCTATTCCACTTTGAAGCCTCAAACTCTTGCGCGTTCCATTGCGCCTTAGGCTTCAAAACATCTTGTCCTCCACCCGCGGGAGTCATCATAGGGAGATCATATCCGTCTTCCACCGCCATCCATGCACGGTCATGAATTTGGCATATGTAGGATTCCATCTTCCCTTTCCATTGGGAATAGTTCAAACCGGTAAGAAGTGGAGGCCTTGTGCTAGAAGCTCCTTCGTGGCCACCACCATTTCCACCGTTTCCACTCATAGTGTTTATGAATGAATGAAATGAATGCAAATGTATGAATAATCAAAAATCACACAAAATGCAAAACACACCAAAATAAAGCAAGGATCACCTATGTATGTCTAGGAACCCGCTCTGATACCAATTGAAACTAAATATACCACGGTGTGTATAAAGCTATCTAGAGGGGGGGTGAATAGATTTTACGCTTTTTACCCAATTTTTTCGTGTTAGTCAAAATTACAAATTACCCTCAGGATAATATAAACAAGCAAGTGTAATATGGTGCGGAAATTAAAATAACACTTGAATTTTTACGTGGAAACCCTCACGGGAAAAACCACGGGCTATGTAAGTAAGCCACACTCGAACCTCGAATCCACTAAATGTGCAAACGATTACAACCTAATCCCGGAAGTAATCACACACCTACCTAATCCCGGTATGAGTGAACCTAGTCCAATTTGCTTGCGATCTAAGCAACCTAATCCCGATTGCTACACACAAGACTTAGCTTCTCTTGAAGAGAATACAACCCTAAGTGAATATATGAAAATATCCAAAATGCAACATAGAGCAAGGGAAACCCTATATGCTTATCTAAGATGATAAATATGCAATTAAGAACAATCCTAGATATCAAAACTAAATGACATGTCAATTAGTTTAGCTAATCAATATCAAGCACAAAAACCTAATATGCTAGCACAATACAACTTCTCAAACATACATCATACTAATCTCAATCTTGTATTCAACAAATATAAAATCACATACAAGTAATTAAATTGAGATTGCTAGATAAGAGAAACACAAAATATGTAAGATATTAGTGAAAAGCTTACCAAGCAAAGTATGATGAAGAATCCATGCAAGATGTCATCTAGATGATCTAAGATGATGCTAGATGATGATTGATGATCATGGAAAAGGTGTTTGAGTAATTAAAAATGAGTTCTTGGAATTTTTCTTCTCTTTGAAAAATATCCTAAGTATGAATCTGAATATGAACTCTTGTAATTGACCTAAAGTCAAAGTGGCATATATATAGGGGGCCAAAACAAAGTGTGGTCGTTTTGATAAGTTTGCCCACTATTTGCCATGGGCGCTGTACGTAGGGCGCCCTTGTACAGCGCCTGTACAGCGCCCTTGCTCTGTTTTCACGAGGAAACAGAGTGGCGCTGTACGTACAGCGCTTTGTACAGCGCCATGTACAGCGCCCCAACAGCGACCCAACAGCGACCGATTAAATCGATCAGGTCTGAACAGCGCTCAATGGGCGCTGTTCGTACAGCGCTTCTGTACAGCGCTTTTGGGGGCGCCCAGTGCAAAAATGCAATCCTAAGTCTAAGCATGACAAGGCAATTGGATATGCAAGATGCAATCAAACTAACATGCAAGAAGAGATGTTAATGAGCATTAAGGCACACATAAAAGACACACAACATATAAGGATTAAACATATGCATGAGTTGTGAGTGTGTGCATCTATCTCTTCAAGACAAGTAAGCACTTAGAATATTACCTTTGGTGCTTGTCAATAGTGAGGTCTTCAAAAGGGCCTAAGCAATAACACAACATCTAAGCTACCCTTACAAAGCATCCCCACATGTGGTTTGATCACGAAATAAGCCAATTAACAACAACGGGAATCCTAACAAGATCTATTGGGATATGTCTTGTGGAGTGATGTGATTTATGATTGACCCCATATGGGGAACTCAAGCAAAGAAAGCTATTTTGCATTCTTGTGACTTGCAAAAAATTTGAAATATCTTATGCCTCTTCTTTTAATTGCTTGAGTAAGCTTGGTTGCACATATGTATATATGTTTTTCAATTTAATAAGTGTGAACCTTGCTTGTTTACAATCCATGTCATAGTTAAGTTCAAACATGCATTTTTGGACTAGGAGATGTACATAGGAAGTATGACTTGAATGACCTATAGTTATCTCCATGACATGATGATTCTTTTATAACATGCTAATGTCAAATGAAAAAGCATGAAATTCATATAACATGCTCACATGAAAAGCATGAATTGATGATTGCATATTCTTAAAATGCAAAACTTGTGTGAAAGCTTATGAGACTCAAAATGAATAAAGGATCTTGTATCCGTTCAAAGGAATTTATTTTCCAAATGTCTCTATTTCTTTATTGGTTGAACATGGCTACTATCATACGGATATCTTATCCAGAAAAATCGAATAGGGTGCAAAGTCGCTCATGTCATATTTCGCTTATAAAGTTGGATATAGTTGCTCATAAATTAAAATCAATAAAAACTCTATATCCTTGCTTTTCTCGTGACATTGGTGAAATTGGTTTGAATTCTAATTAGAAACCTTTGTCATTTGCTTTGCCAATACCATTGTATTTTGGACTTAAATGCTATATGTCTTGTGTTGACGGTGAAATTTGGATTGCCACGCACTCAACAATTAAATCAATTTAATATAAAGCAAGAAAATTAAGAACACATGCAAAAGACAAGTTTTACGTGGAAAACCCTTGAATGGGAAAAAACCACGGCGCCCCTGAGGGCAGAAGAATAATACTAGGTTTTCGTTGCTTTGTTACACTCTCTAATCTCTCACAATTGCTCTCTTTTCTCTCTCTCTATATTTCTGAACCCCTTCCTCGTGGGATAGGTGATTCTATTTATACATGTTTATTTAGGGTTTCCCCTTGTTGATTTGCATTAGGATCCTTTTCTGTCGCGGATTTGGTCTTCTTTCCTTTTATGATTCCTTGTTGCTTCTGTGTTTATGTAGAGTCGGTTCGAGCCCAGTGTGCTGGTCCGGCGAGTACTTTTATTTTCTGGGTACTGTATATCTGGCGAGTACACTTCTATATTCGGCGAGTAGGTTTTTGGTTTTGGCGACCATGCCTTTGACTTCCCTCTGGTCTAAGCTATTTTTTCATCCTGACTGGTCAAACTTCTACCTTTTACCCGGTCAATGAATGATGTGGCAACCTTTTGTTAGCTCCTTTGATGACGTGTCAGTTGGGCGAGTTTATACATACAACAATACCCCCATAAATACTTTGAGCTGGGCGAATGACTTGTCCTTCCTACTTCGTTTGCCTCTGCGAGCAGTATTTATATTTACGTTTATGAGATTTCAACGCATTTTTGCAATAATTTCTCCTTTTAACCACGCGCTGTATTTATTAATTAATTCTTCCGGTGCACGCTTTCAATCTGAACCACATAACTTCTGGCATCTCCACTTGCTTGACAGGTGAAGGGACGTTCTGACGGCTCGGTTTTCCCCAAGATGCCACATGTCACTTATTGGGTGGTGACCGTCGCGGTTTGGTAATAGTGGCCGTCATTCCCATTAAATACGCATCATTGTACTTGATTGCTCTTTTTTGAATTTCGAAATTCCCTCTTTTTAAGGCCCGATCGTCTCTCTTCTTTTTCTTTACTTGCTTCATCGTATTTTTATCAGAGCAAAAAGAAAGAACAGCTGATCTCCTGCTTTCGTCTCTTTTATTTCTTCGAGAGCTAACTACAGTCCTTTTCTTGTGCCTTCTATTGTCGGTCGATTCACCGGATTTCGCCTCTTCTTGTTTCTCCGTGTCTCCTGATCTTTCCTGCACATCTTGCGAGTCTAGGGTTTTCTGGTGAGTTCTCATGGATCCCTCCTTGCGTTCTTTTCTTTTAATAGGATGATGCAAGCTATGGAGCTTGGTGATAAGTGTACTGCGGACAAAATTGAATCTCTGATTCGCAACTTTCGTCCAGATTCTCCGGTCCCTATTTCTGTTGATATTCCATTTTTTGAGAATGCTTCTAATCCTGACATCTCTCCTCCACCTTTTGACAGTGTTTCTCCAGAAATGACGAGATCTCCTAAAACTGCAAGTAGTAACGACGCTCCACTAGGGCTCCTCGCGAGTCTCTGCTGGATGTGCAGACGGTCGTTGACTCTGATGTTGAAGATCATCAGAGGGATAGGTTGCTTTTCTCGTCTGCTCGCCCTTGTTCTTTCGATACGGAAGTAAATGTGGTCGGCGAGGGCGAACTTCGTAAATACAAGAGTCGTTTCGATATTCCAGACTCGGTGACTCTTGTGTTACCTGGCGACCGGGCTGTGTGGAATCCTCCTGAAAATGCGGTCGCCATTTATGGAGCTATGCTCAGTTGTGGGGTGACTCTCCCCCTTCAGCCTTTTATTGCCAGGTTTTTGGAGGAGGCTCAAATCGCACCGGCTCAGCTCGCCCCAAATAGTTACAGGATACTGATGTGCCTGTGTCTCATGTGGAAGCTGAAGGGTTACGGGCCTCCTACGCCTCGTGAGATCCGCCATTTTTATACTTTGAGACAGGCGGGCAATGGTGGCACATACTTTCTCCTTTCCTCGCCGGTGGAGAACTGGATTCCCGAGGGTGTGGCGAACCCTGGTCAGGTCGAGGTCTCCAGTGACGAGAAGAAAAAGGGTTTCATCTGGGGCTTCCCTACCTCAAATAAGAGGTGGAAAAACAGTTGGTTTTTCGCCAGCGGCGAGTGGGGTCGAAATGTACCTGCCCACAATCACCACAATCTTTTGGCGAGGAAAGTTCCCAGGCATTTTACATCTCCTGAAGCCTGGTCGAAGGCGGCCCCTGCTTTGACGGATAGGGAGGTTTCTCATCTGGCCGCGGCGGCTGTTCTTCCTTTGGACTCGAGGGGTAGGTCCTTCCTCTTGGATGAGGAGAAGATGATTTCTTCTGAAATCTTTACTCGGCTTCACGCAAGGCTCCCTCGCCGTGAGTTTCACTCTGTTCTTCCTTTACTTTCTCGCCTGATTTTATTCTCTTAGTTTGACACTTGGTTTTATTTTCCCTGCAGTGTGTGATTTTGACACCGTTTGCGATTTGCAAGCACGGGCGGTGAAGAATTCTGAGGCTGCCAGCAAGAGGCATGCTGCTGGTTTGGCTAAGGATGGAATTGCTAGTCCTGACGGTGATGATCACTCAGACGGCGGCGAAGAGGCTGGTGATGCTTCTAGGGGGGTGCTGTGAATACTCCCGCTGCAACTGCAGCTGTTACCCCCAGCCGTAAAGGCAAAGAGAAAGCAGGTGCTTCAAGGGGGGTCGGCAGTGTCGACAAGAGGCGTGTTGAATCAGGGCCATCGCCTGTTCGCCCGAAGGTTGTCGCGAGTACTCCCGCTGCGGCTTCTACTCCTGCTGTGAGTACTGCTGCGACTGTCCCTGCTGCCACAGTCCTCAATCGTAAGGGAAAGGAGAAGGTGGGGGTTTCAGGCGTGGCTAGCGACATCCCTATTTTTGACGTGGATGTTCCTGAGACCCCCCTCGATCCCGCGAGTGACTTGGCTCCCAGAGCTAGGAATAAACGCCTTGCTGAAAGCGCTCCTGATCACTCAGCTCGACCTCCTAAACGGGCTTCGCGGGTAGTGCAGTTTGTTGTCTCTTCTGATGAGGAGGATGTTCAGGAGCCGGATGTCGCCGCGGCTCCTCCTGCCCAACCGGAGAGGTCTACTGAGGCGGAGAATGTGGCGGCTCCTCCCTCTGAGGGGGTTAATGAACAAACTCCCTCTGCTGCTCCTTCTCAACCAGCTTCTCCTCGGCCAGCTTCTCCTGCAGTGGTTGTGGGCGAGCCAGGTGTCTCAGATCAACCTAGGCCATCTGGCCCATCTGAGTCGACTGATCGGCCAGGCCCATCACATCAGGCGGGGACCCCTGCTTCCGGTTCGGGCTCGGCCCGTGAAGTTCCTCCTACCGGACCGGTCGAAGCTGAAGAAGGGAGCGTGTCCCTTTTTGATTTTTCTGCCACTGAAATATGCTCCCACTTGGCTAATAATGATGTATATCGGCGAAGGCTGGGGGCATGTTAAAAACAAGTCTTGCAACAAGAAGATGGAGTTTTTCTTCAACTGCCACTCCTTGGTAAGTTCTTCGCCGCAAATCTCTATGTATTTGTATTTTTTATTCTTTTTTTCTAACTTTGGCTGTCTTCTTCCTCAGATGATGTCTGAGATGGGCGATAGTTATAAATTCGGGATCAAAGCTTCTCGTGAAATTAAGCGCTTGCGCGAGCAGGCTTCTGTTTTGGCGGCCGAGAAGCTTTCCGCTGAAGAATCCCACGCCCAACAATTCGCTCAGTTGAGAGAGTCCTCAGACGGTCATCTGTCTGCTCGGCTATCCGCTGAAGAAAAACTTTCTGCTGCTGAGGAGGAAATTCGCTCGTTGAAAGAGCTCCTATCCTCGAGTCAAGAATCCTTCGCAGCGCGTTTGGAGGCTGAGCGGGTAGCCGAGGAGGCTAAGGAGAAGGCTGAACTGGAGGCGGCGGATTTACGTAACCAGCTATCTTCCCGCGATCTCATTTTTGAAAACCTGAAAGCAGTGCTGGAGGTTAGTCTGTTGATCGCTTCAAGAGATCCCCTGCTTATGATGCGCTTTTACTGCGCGAATTTGAGAAAGGCATGAGGCAGGCGAAGAAATTCTTTGCCATGAAGGATCATTCCAATGAGAAAGCTCTGAAGCGTTTTGACAAGTCCCTCCAGCAGCATATGGCCCACGGCGTGGACTCGATTAAAGACCAGATGAGACGATGGAAAGCCCACTGCCGTTATAACCGGACTGAGCCTCATCCTATGCATCTTGAGATTCCCAGTAAGCGTACTTTCAACACTTACTACTCGGGTCAGAAGGGCAGCTTTTCTGGCTCTGGTGCTGAGCCCGATTTGGGCCCCGTTGCTGGGAGAGATTATGAGCCCTTCATGCCAACGGAGGATGAGGCAGTCATTTGGCCTTCAGATGAGGAGATCGAAGACGAGGAAGATAGCGAGGGCCCTCCTGCAGCCGGTTGATTCTTCTGTTGTTTTGGAAGACTATAAATTTATTTTTTGTCCATTCATTTGTAAATAATACAAAGTTATGAATATATATATTTTTCTTCGTTCAGCTGCCTTTGCTGAGTTTTGGCTTTGGCTTGGTTTTCCACCAAGTGCTGTTTTAGCTTACTGTTGTTTTCATTCAGCTGCCATTGCTGGGTTTTCGGCATACTTAGTATTCGCCAGGACGTATCCGACTATATACCAAGTTTTTATTGTGTTTATAGCTATATTCAGCTGCCATTGCTGTATTTTGGCGTACTCAGTTTTTGGCAGGTTTATTCGACCATGCCCTGAGTTTTTATCATGTTTTCATCTTTTATTCAGCTGCCGTTGCTGTATTTTGGCGTACTCAGTTTTTTGGCAGGTTTATTCGACCATGCCCTGAGTTTTTATTTCTCGCCAGTTATCGCTGCAGCGAGCATAAAGCTCGTTTTCATGTGATGTAGCTATGTGTGCTGGCGAATGCCTTTTGCGTTTGGCGAGTCAGAATCGAGAATCTCTTAGTAATAATTACTCTTTATTGAATACTTCCTGCAACTTTATTAACATAGTCATAAAGAAAAAATGCTAAACGAACAACTTCTCTAAGCTAAATAGAAAAATAGAAGGAATTCAAAAGAATCTAACTTGTCCCTTAAGGATAATATATCTTCAAGTACTGCGCATTGCATGGACGGGGTAACTCGCCAAATCCTTCTCGAGTAATGCGATATGCCCCATGGCCAGCTATCCCCGTAATCTTATAAGGCCCTTCCCATTTGTCTGCGAGTGATCCTGCAGCCTTGTCTCTTGTTCCCGGATTCACCCTCTTCAGTACTAAATCACCAAGTGTGAACCTCCTTTCACGCACATGCGAGTTGTAATATCTAGCTACCCTCTGTTGGTACGCTGCATTCCTTATTTGTGCTCGCTCTCTTCTTTCTTCTAACTCATCTAGGCCGCACTTTAGCATATCAACGTGATTTCTGGCTGAAAGAGTTGTACCCTTGGTGAAGAGAACGATGTTTCCACGGGAATAACAGCTTCTGCTCCGTAAGCCATGGAATACGGGGTTTCGCCTGTCGAACCCCTTTCCGTTGTGCGATATGCCCAGAGCACTTGCGGTAACTTATCCGCCCAGCTCCCCTTTTTGGTTGCTAACTTAGCTTTCAGGTTGTGCTTGATGATTTTGTTCACTGCTTCAGTTTGGCCATTCGTCTGTGGATGTGCTGGAGAAGCGTAGTAGTTGTTGATGCCATACTTATCACACAGTTCCCTGAATTTCCTGCCATCAAATTGGGTCCCATTGTCTGTGATGATGGTGTTTGGTATCCCGAATCTGTACAAGATATTTTTCTTCACAAAGCTAATGGTATTTGCTTCTGTTATATGCACCAATGGCTCGGCTTCTACCCATTTGTAAAATAATCCACAGCTACTATGGCATGCTTTGCTCCTCCAGTTGCTGTTGGCATTGGGCCGATCAAGTCTATTCCCCACATGGCAAATGGCCAAGGCGAGGTAATACTTTGCAGGAGCTCAGGTGGTTGTCGGATGTTATTGGCGATTTTCTGACATGCTTCACATCTCGCTGCCACCCTTTTGGAGTCGGCGAACAGGGTTGGCCAGTAAAAACCCTGTCTCAATGTTTTGTGGGCTAGGCTGGCACCCCCAGCATGGTTCCCACAATTTCCACTGTGTATGCTTCTTAGGATACCTTCTGCTTCTTCAGGCCCGACACATCTCTGCAGTGCCCTCGAGTATCCTCTCTTGTATAGTTCTCCATTGAGTACCGAGTATCTTGTTGCTCTGTATTTTAGCCGTTTCGCTTCCAGTGGGTCACTTGGAAGTATATCGTTGATGAGATACTCTTTAATTGGCGTGATCCAGCTGTCCCTCTCGCCAAAGACTGCCCCGACTTCCTTTGTTTTAACTATACTCGGCTGCAACAGGCGGATCATAGAGATATTGTTGGGCCAAATGTTGATCGTGGCAGATGCCAGTTGGCTAAGGCGTCGGCCTTTTCATTTTCTTCTCTGGGGACGTGAACAATTCTATACTCTTTGAATCTTTCTAACAGTTCCCTTGCTAATTCCAGGTAAGTGATCATGCTTTCTTCTCTCGCCTGGTATTCATCTAGTACCTGATTGACAACAACTTGAGAGTCGCTGAAAATTTCCACCTCGTCTGCACCTAAGATTGTGCTAATCTTTAAACCTGCTATAAGTGCCTCGTACTCAGCTTGATTGTTGGTGGCTTTGAAGTCAAAACGCAAGGCACATTCGACTGAGTCTCCTTCCGGTGTTGTCAGCACTATACCTGCCCCGCTGCCGTGCGTGTTTGATGAGCCATCAACGCGAAGTTGCCATTTGAATATTTTCTTATTTTGCTCCACCATCATTCTCGCCACCTCTACGCTTGGTTCAGTGAACTCTGCTACGAAGTCTGCCACTGCCTGGGCTTTAATTGCTGTCCTTGGGAGGTATTCTACATCGAATTCACTTAATTCGATCGCCCACTTTGTTAACCGACCGGATACCTCTGGTTTCTGCAGGATTAACTTCAGTGGGCAGTTGGTGTATACCCTGATTCTATGAGCCTGGAAATATGGTCTTAGCTTCCTTGCTGCTGTTATTAGGGCGAGTGCCATTTTTTCTGCCGGCGAGTGCCTTGTTTCGGCTGGTAACAGTGCCTTGCTGGTGTAGTATACTGGCTTTTGGATTCCATCTTCCTGTCGTACTAGCACGGAACTTGTGGCTGCTTCAGAAACGGATAAGTACATGTACAATGTCTCGGCTGTTTCTGGCTTTGATAGCAATGGTGCCCGTCCAAGGTAGTCTTTCAAGGCCTGGAAGGCTTTTTCGCAATCCTCATTCCATTCGATCCCTTTTCCCTTCTTTAAAGCTTTGAAAAATGGTAGGCATCGGTCTGTTGATTTGGCTATGAATCTGCTCAGCGATGCTAGGCACCCTGTGAGTTTTTGGACATCTTTCAGAGTCTTTGGCGAGACCATTCTTGCCAGTGCTTGGATTTTTTCAGGGTTCACCTCTATTCCTCTTTGGTTCACCTGATACCCGAGAACCTCCCAGATGGTACGCCGAACACACATTTTGCCGGATTCAACTTCATTCCATACTTGACCAGTACGTCAAACGTTTCCCTTAGGTCATTTGCATGTTTATCTGCGGTAATACTCTTTGTCAGCATATCATCAACATAAACCTCCATATTTCTCCCTATCTGTCTGGCGAACATCTTGTTGACCAAGCGCTGATAAGTTTGCCCCAGCGTTCTTCAGGCCGAATGGCATGACCCTGTAACAATACAACCCCTGATCTGTGGTGAATGCCGTTTTCCTCTTCGTCAGGCCTGTGCATCTTTATCTGGTTGTACCCTGAATATGCATCCATGAAACTCAACGTCTCATGCCCGGCTGTTGCATCTACTAACTGGTCAATCCTTGGTAATGGGAAGCTGTCCTTGGGGCAAGCTTTGTTCAGGTCGGTGAAGTCGACGCACATCCTCCATTGATTGTTCTTCTTTTTCACTAAGACTACATTCGCCACCCATTCCGGGTACTTAACTTCTCTAATTGACCCTGCGGCGAGCAATTTTGACACTTCCTCTTAATCGCTGCACTCCTTTCCGGGTTGAAGCTTCTCCTTTTCTGTACTACCGGTTTGCATTTCTCATTCACAGCTATTGTGGGAAATTGTGCTTCTATCAATCCCTGGCATGTCTTCGTGGCACCAAGCGAAAATCCCCCTATATTCTTTCAACAAGTTCGTCACATCTTTCTTAACCTGCTCAGCCAACCTCGCTCCAATTTTTACTGTTTTATCTGGTTCCGCTTCATCTAGAATAATCGACTCAGTTGGTTCTTCCTTTTCTCTGCTTGTTTTGTCTCTTGGATCTAGTTCGAAGTTTTCCGGATTATCCTCCTGCGTCTCTGTGTCTACTTCGAATATGTTCAAAGTTTCCATCCCTGTTTTATCTTTGAAGATGACAAGTTGGCGCGGCGAGCCATCTCCTGCGACCCTTTCAATTCTCCGACGCCGAATTCTGTAGGGAACTTTATTTTCAGTGCATGGGTTGAGGTTACAGCTCGAGCTTTGTTAAGAAACGGTCGGCCAAGTAGTGCATTATACGGCCAATTATGGATGTCAACCACGACAAAGTCTAACAGGATTGTTCGCCGGCATGGTGCTGTTCCAAATCTTACCGGTAGTTTCACTGTTCCTAACGACCTAACCTCTGCGCCACCAAATCCTTTCAATGGTACATGGAACGGTTCAAGATCTTTCCGGTCCAGCCGCAACTCATCATACACTCTGGCACTTAAAATATCAGCCGAACTTCCGTTATCAATCATCACTCGAAGGACATCCCTATGGGCTATTCGAACTCCCACGACTATTGCATCATTAGGCTTTGCATCAATCCCGTCTGAGTCTTCTGCTGTAAACGTTATGGGATCATGCCCTTCTCTCCCCTTCTTGGGGTTTCTCTGCACAGAATTGACTTCCATGCTTCTGCCTTCATACATCACTTCTCGAACTTCCGACATCCTCTCTCGATTGCTCCTCCCAGTGTGAGGTCCGCCGAAAATAGTGTTTATGGCTGCGTTAGGACTGTTCCTCCTTGGACTCTTCCTATCTTGCCCGTTTCCTTGGCGGCTATCTTGGCGACCCCCGTGCTTGTCCCCTTTCAAGGCAAAGTCTTTCAGGTGCCCATCTCTGATCAGGCTTTCGATGTGATCGCGCAACTGGAAACACTTTGAAGTTTCATGTCCATGATCTTTATGGAATCGACAGTACTTGGTTGTATCTCTCCTTGCATTCGCTGACTGCTGTCGGGGGTATTTGGCGAGTCCCTTGTCTTCTACCACAGATAATATCTCCTCCTGGTCGCCATTTAAAGGGGTGTAATGGTTGTACCTTCCTCGAAACTTATTGGCCCGAGTGTTTCCCCTGCTCTCTCTTGAGTATCCTCTTTGGCCCTTCTCATCCTTCTGGCGATCACGTGATTGCATCTTTTTGTCGTCCTTATGGTCTGTTTTCAAGTTAGGCTTGTGCCCATGCACATAGCTACCCCCTTGTGCTACTTCTTCCTCCTCTGCCAGTGCATAATCGCCAGCTATTTCCATCATCTCTTCGTAAGTTTTAGGTCTATCCCTTCGCAGGTCAAAAGACAATCGTCCACTTTGTAACCCATTAGTGAAAGCGGCGATTACAGCTACATCACTGGCATCCTCAATTTGAGCTACTTCCTTCCCAAACCTGGCCAGGTACTTCTTGATTGATTCGTTATGTTCCTGTTTCAAGTTCGATAGATGGGCGAGTGACTTTCTTCTTTGGACACTTCCCATGAACTGCCTTATGAATGCCTTGCTGAGGTTTGAGAAGCTGCTTATGGTTCCGGGTGGAAGCCTTCCGAACCATCTAGAGGCGAGGTCGCCGAATGTTTGCGGGAAGGTGAGACACAGCAACCCGTCATTGGATGAATACTGGGCCATGATATTGCGGAATCGGCGAACATGCTCTTTTGGATCCCTGTTCTCCTTGTACTGCTCAATAGTTGGCATTCTAAACCTGTCTGGAAATTGGGTGCGAGCAATAGCTTCACGAATGGGCTATCTGACTCATCATCCGAGGATACATTACGTCCATACCTTCGTGCCATTGCTGAAACCTTTCTTGATAGCTCTTGTAAGGTGACATCTCGCTGACCAGTTGGTTCTCCTGCTGGGTCGAGCCTACTCTTGATTGTCATTCTACCATGATTGCCTCTCTCATCTGGGCTTCTCGATCTTCAGTGCTCTCGATCTTCTCCGCTTCGTTCTTTTAGATCGCAACTCCCTTCGCGGACGAGGACTCTTGTCCTCAGATGAGATGGACCGGTGTCTCCGCCGGTTTCGCTGGTATGTGTCGCTGGAATTGACCCTATGTGCTCGCACCTGATCTCGTTCCTCCCTGGACTCTTCATTCATCACACCCTTTCCCTTCCTCTGTTTTCTCCCCTCGAAATCCTCAATGTGGTCTTGGGGGGTCTCCTCGGTGGATTGTCTTGCTTGATTGTCGGGAACTGTGATATGAACTTCTGACCGCAGCCTTCCGGGTGGATGGGTTCCAGGGGTGGTTAACTCGTAAGGAGATGAGACTCCTAACCCTATGGAAGCGAAAGTCCTATTTTGCTGGCTTCGCTGATTAGGTTTACCAATGCGGCTTGGAAGTGCTGCAAAATCCCGGGATCCGCCGCCCTAGTTCCTGGCGTTGCTGCTGACTGCTCCCCAACTGTCACTGCCCTGTCTCCCATTGGCGCAGCTGGTTCAACAACTAAATCTCCACTGGAGTTACCATCTCTGTCGCTGTCGTTGTTCATGCTGTCTGACTTCGCAAGGGTCCCTCGAAGTTTTTCGTTCAAAGCCCCCTCCTTCTAGCGCCAATTGTTGACGGTGAAATTTGGATTGCCACGCACTCAACAATTAAATCAATTTAATATAAAGCAAGAAAATTAAGAACACATGCAAAAGACAAGTTTTACGTGGAAAACCCTTGAATGGGAAAAAACCACGGCGCCCCTGAGGGCAGAAGAATAATACTAGGTTTTGTTGCTTCGTTACACTCTCTAATCTCTCACAATTGCTCTCTTTTCTCTCTCTCTATTTCTGAACCCCTTCCTCGTGGATAGGTGATTCTATTTATACATGTTTATTTAGGGTTTCCCCTTGTTGATTTGCATTAGGATCCTTTTCTGTCGCGGATTGGGTCTTCTTTCCTTTTTTGATTCCTTGTTGCTTCTGTGTTTATGCCGAGTCGGTTCGAGCCCAGTGTGCTGGTCCAGCGAGTACTTTTACTTTTCTGGGTACTGTATATCTGGCGAGTACACTTCTATATTCGGCGAGTAGGTTTTTGGTTTTGGCGACCATGCCTTTGACTTCCCTCTGGTCTAAGCTATTTTTTCATCCTGACTGGTCAAACTCTACCTTTTACCCGGTCAATGAATGATGTGGCAACCTTTTGTTAGCTCCTTTGATGACGTGTCAGTTGGGCGAGTTTACATACAACATCTTGTATGCAAAGCATGTTTGTTTCACACATTTTCCTCAAAAAATCTCCTAGTTTCTCTTCATTATTGAGATGCATAGAGTGACTTATATGTATATGCAAATATCTTGCATCTTCTATCTCTCGTTGCTATGAGTGACCCGGTTGGAACTACTCCTTTGCCTATATCATGACAAAAGGGGAAGTAGGATATGGTAAGGGAATTGCAAAATATAGAAGCAATTGTGCATATTGGGGAGAATATCATTGAGGGGGAGTAACCCATTGAGGGGAGCATTGCATACCATACATTGCATAATGATGTTCCTATTTTTTTGAAAAATGCAAATGCTTGTTATTGTTCTCACATGATTAATCTCACCTTTACTTGTATTGGAAATGTTAGAAACTCTTTTCAGGGATTGATTATTCTACAAGAGGATTGAAGACTTCAAGTTGCATTTTTATCTCTTGTAATGTAGAATATCATAGTAGTCCCGTAGTTTTTCTTTTTCTTTGTGAGGAATCAATGTGAGTGGTGGTTTTTGTCACGAAATAGCCAAAGGGGAGATTGTAAGGTTCTCATTTGTTTGATTGGCTCATTTCGTGGACAAACCACTGTTAGGGATTCTTTGTAAGGGTAGTTTAGGTGTTGTTGTTATTGCTCAAGCCCTTTGAAGACCTCCATTGTTAATAAGCACCGAAGGTAAAACTTTGTGCTTACTTGTCTTGAAGAGATAGTTGCACACACTCACAACTCATGCATATGTTTATTCCTTGTATGTTGTGTTTCTTATTATTGTGCATTAATGTTTATTAACATCTCTTCTTGCTTGTTATTTTGATTGCATCTTATGATTATAATTCATAGCCTTTTAGGCTTTTAGAGATGCATCTTACTTTACCTTTTTACCCCTTGCATGCTTTCTTGTGGGTTCAAAGGAGTGGGCTTGCACTGGTCGTCAAGCGCCAGACCATGCAGCTCACCAGCGCAGATCACCCAGTGGTCTGTCGCTGGTCGTGCGCTGGTCCCACCAGCGCAAATCGCCCAGTGGTGTGCCGCTGGTCGTGCGCCTGTCTGAGCACTGGTCGTCAAGCGCCTGTGCAATTTTTTCATGTGCCTGGTCTGCACCCTGTCGTCCAGCGCAGGCTCACCAGCGCACGAGCATTTCTGGTGCATTTTTCAAAACGACATCACTTCACTTATGACCCTATATATATGTCACTTTGACTTTAGGTCAATCAAGAGAGTTCATATTCATGCTTCATACTTAGGATACTTTTCAAGACAAAAAATAACAACAAAGAACTCATTTTTAATCACTCAAACACTTTTTCATGATCATCAATCATCATCTAGCATCATCTTTATCATCTAGATGTCTCTAGCATGGATTCTTCATCATACTTTGCTTGGTAAGCTTTTCACTAATATCTTACATATTTTGTGTTTCTCTTAACTAGCATCTCAATTAATTACTTGTATGTTATTTTATATACTTTGAATACAAGTTTGAGATTAGTGTGATGTATGTTTGAGAAGTTGTATGTGCTAGCAAATTAGGTTTCGTGTGCTTGATCTTGATTAGCTAAATAATTGACATGTCATTTAGTTTTTAATATCTAGGATTGTTCTAATTGCATATTAATCATCTTAGATCAGCATATAGGGTTTCCCTTGCTCTATGTTGCATTTGATATTCATATATTCCTTAGGGTGTTATTCTCTTCATAGAGAAAGTAAGTCTTGTGTGTAGCATCCGGGATTAGGTTGCTTAGATCGCAAGCAATTGGACTAGGTTCACTCATACCGGGATTAGGTAGGTGATTGATTACTTTCGGGATTAGGTTGTAATCGTTTTAACACATTTAGTGGATTCGAGGTTCGAGTGTGCTTACTTACTAGCCCGTGGTTTTTCCCGGTGAGGGTTTCCACGTAAACTCAAGTCTTATTTAATTTCCGCATTTTATACTTTATTTGTTGCTTTATCTATTTAGGGGGTAATTTCATAATTTTTGACTTCATACAAAAATGGTAATAAGCTTAAAATCTATACTTGATTTGTTCTTTATCTATTTAGGGGAATTTCGTAATTTTGACTTAATACAAAAATTGGGTAATAAGCTTAAAATCATTTGTTGAGTTGTCTTCGTCGTCATTTTTCTGAGATGAATTCTCATCTTTTGTCAAAGTATTGTAGTCTCGTTGTGCATGAGGGAGTCATGATTCGTAATCTGAAACGGATTTGAAATCGGAGTTTGGAGGCCCGATACGGTTGAAGAAGACCGCGAGCGAGCGCGAGAGAACAAGCGTAGGCCACGTGTGCCACACGACCCGAGGTCCTCTCTAACCACGTGTTTTCCACACGCGTTCCACACGTGAAGGCTGACGTGGCACTCTTCAATTGGGTGCTTCCTTTCCTTCTCTCTCTCTTTAAAAATCATTTTCCTTCCCTCCAAAGACAACTTGAAGAAAATTGAAAAAAAAATAATGTGCATAATTTCTTCATGAATTTTAGCATCTTGTTTCAATCATAACTTTCTCATCTTAACTTCGAATCTTAATTCAAAGCCAAAATGTTGTCTTGATGAGACGACAATCCCAAGTCGTGGTTGGCAAAATAGGCCGGCCCGGCCCGTTTGGGCCCGGCCTATCAGGCCTGATTTACGAACAGGTGGGTCGGTCCCGGCCTGTAAGGGAAACGGGCCAGGCGGGTGGCCTATTGATGGAGAAGAAAGGCCCGGCCTAGGCCTAGGCCAGTGCTAGGGTAGGCTAGGCCGGGCACAAGCCGGGCTTGTGGCGGGCGGCCCGTTACGGCCGAGCCCAACGGGCTTCAATTTTTTTTTTTAATTTTTTTTATACAATATTTTGTATACATGTAAAAACTAATATGTTGTGTAATTATTAATGTATTATTTTAAAATGAAATATACATTTTTCATTTCATACATTCATACAACACTTAATTAATTTTTTGTAATTTCGTATTTATTTGTGGTGAAAAGTATAAATTACAAATTGTGATTGCCCTCGTTAAAAACCTTACCAAGAAAAACCCAATGGGATAAAACTTGGTAAGGGAAAAAGAGTGCAATTGAAAATTTTTTTTTTAAGTATTTACAATTACATCACTTTGTTGTTGTTGCTACCGAACTCTCGTCGCTGGTCATGGTGTAGAATCATCCATGAGTTTCTTTGTTTTCCAGTTGATGTTGTTGTTTGAATCTTGCATTTTCCCAATCCTTAAGGCATGCCAAAGCTTCCACCGCATCAGGGCCAATGAACATCTTCTTTCTTCTAGTATTTGGTTCGGCCGTGCTGAACACCTGCTCCGATGATACTGCTGAAACCGGGATAGCAAGGATGTCATATGCTAACTCTCGATAGAATGGGGAAGCTGTTTCTCTTCCACGCCACCATTTCAGAAGATCGTTGGTTGTGAAATCATCGGTCTCCGTGATGGGATACTCCGTACTCAAATATCTATTAGCTCCATGTGTTGTCGTTGACCTTGACTTTGACTCGAACTTCTTGAAGCACGAGAAGTTGTGGCCTTGTTAAAAAAAAATTCTCATAAGCTTCGATTGTTGTTGGGATTGTTGCTGATGCGAGGCGCCGGTTCCACTGTTCCGTCTCTGTACTTGTTCTCATAATAAAAACCACGCAACATTTAGGATTTCAATGTAATAAGATGTTCAGCAACATCCGTTTCACTTATCCCAAAGCCTTACCCAATTCTTTGGAAATACTTCTAAACCATTAAATCTGAACCTAGGATCTACAACAATACCAAAGACATACAAAGAGATTTTCCCCCCACCATATTTTTCAAATTTTTTTGCATATTAGCAACAGCGAATCTATCATCGCATGTTCACTATATTTTCTAGTAATCAACCAGTCATAAAGCTTATGAAGTGCAAGAGGATGTGGGGTATAAACCCCAGAAAGTTCTACAGTACATCATAAAAACTTTTAAAAATTCAACAAACAGTGGCCACATACCATCATCATCCGTGAGTTTTTCACGTTCGGGGTCGTTGGCTGGTGTTCCGGTTATAAAAATTAGTAATTTCCTTAGCATATGGTAAAGCAGT